>JAPFFP010034055.1:0-38242 GCA_026153255.1 Solanum medicagineum | reverse complement strand
TATACATATACATATAATAGCATCATGATGAGAATACGGGTACATCATCCCCATATAATCATGGAAAACAATGTCAAGTGCCACAACTAGTACCCCAAATCATCACCATGTCTCTAATTATCACAATTATATCAATAGTCAAGTGTGCCAACAATACTGGACCTCACTTGTTCTAAAATATGTACATGGTCCCCAAAAGTATATCAAAAGCCATGAAATTACCACATAAATCCCCAAACAGTATCACAAGTCTCAAATTATCGCAACATTATCAAAAATACCTCAAATCTCAAGATTTCATCTCAATTTATCTATGGGATCACAATTTACTTAATTTTCAACATAACCAAAATCACATTCCCATAAAAATATTATCATATTAGTCCATCTACTCATGAATCAGTCTATATCTTACAATGATCATATGAACAAATCTAATAACTCACATGCAGTCCCACAAAGGTTAACACAACCTACCTTAATGTTGAAATCGCACTCGGACAAGCTTTCAATTAACACAAACCTCCAAATGTTCCTTGATTCGGTCAATCACTATCAAAAATTTCAAGAGGTGCATTTTGCTACCCATATTGACAAGAATTAAGCTTAGTGGAAACATGGTGAAAATTAAGGCTAAAATTCAAAGTTCTTGAATCTGAAAATGACTTAAAATCAGGTTCTGCACAAATAATGGAGTCTGTGGATGAAAATCCCACTAAAATCAAGTTCAAACAAAAAATTAAATCACCATTTAAAGTTTTGAAATCATAAACTACGACTTCCCAATTTCGGACATTCAAAATCATGAATTTCAAGAGAAAATAAAGATAAAGACATGAAAATTAATCAAAACAATGTTAGAAACACTTCCACAAAAGAATTCTTCAAAAACCTTCATCAAAAATCACCCCAAAAGCTTGACATATTAGACAATAGAGCAAAATAGTGTCTTATGGATTTAAAATGTTTCAGGTAATAAATATACTCTGCGAACATAGATGTGGTTCCGTGAATGCGGAGAGGAACAAGTTATAAGCCTCCATGAATGTGAAATGTTATCAGAATGCAGATCAGAGGGGAATAACCCTCCGCAAATGCTGATCGAACCCTCGTGAATGCGGAGCACAAGTCATGGTGGCTTCTCAGTTAATGTAGAGAAGAAAAGTGACTGCACAAGATATCACTTGCACCATCAATGCCTGATCAATTTTCCAACTCGGAATGGACCATCGAAACTCATCAGGAATAAGAATTACACAAATCAAATATGATCCATAGCATAAATAGTGATCCAGACCCAAGAAATCATCATAAATTAGATTTCTAGGCCTTTTCACCATAATTACCAATGCAATTTAAATAAACTAGTTTAAAACTCAAAATACCAAACTACCCTGGCAACTGCAAAAATTATGATGAGACTATTTCTAGTGCTATTTTACCATTCAGAACTATGGAACTATCGAAATTTCGATTTGAGCTATTGAACTTCGAATGTTGACAAAAGTCAAACTTTGTAGAAACAACTAAAAATGCAACTTTGGGTTTAAAAATTTCATTGTAACTCCGAATTCAGTTCTATAACTTTTCCTTGACCCTATTTGACGTTTCGGAGCTAATTAAACTGATAGATTTTTTATTCGACACTCAAAACTCAGAATGGTAGAAGAATTCACTTTGTTAACAACTTAAGCTTCCAAAATGCCAAAACTCCTATTTTTAACTTTTAAAACTCAAGATTTCAGTTCAGATAACATAGGGCGGTTCAAAATAGGTCCAAAGTAACTCATATAATGGCAATATATTAATCTTTACAGATAAGCTTAAAAATGACCTAGAAGATCATCACACTACGTGATAAAAGGTTTTATGATCCTTCTACTCATGATTTTAGATATTCATTGATCATTCATATTTTGTCCTTCTTTTATTGATTATGATTTTATATATTGATATTACGTTATAATGTTCCTTGATGTATGGCATACCTACATACTTAGTATATTCCACGTACTGATGTATACTTCTTTGCCTACAAACTATGTAGGGACACAATGAGACTATTCCTCCATTACGTAGATAGACATAGATTATGCTTTGAAGATAGTTGATGAGTTCTCATGCTTCGGGGATAACCCTTTTTCATGTTATGTTTTCATGGTAAGACTCTGTGATTTCGTTGTTTTTCTATCTTGAGGGTCAGAAAATAGCATGTTCTAGTCCATTCCAAGATCTATGATATAGAGGCATGTTTTGGACCAAAGATGTTGTTATTTCCCTGAGAGAAACTACTACTTTGGTGTTGATATGCTCCACTTGCTTACTCTCTTATGTTTTTCTTACTATCTTATGTATACTTATGATATAATCAAGAGGCTTGGATGGGGCACCTTCGGTGTCACATTGACCGTGTCACGGCTAGACCCTTGGTTCAGGTTGTGCCATAAACAATAGTTTCATCTTGGTTACATTTCTAGCCTCTAAAATATCTCTAAGCCACAACTAAAAAAACCCTTCTATGACTCATCGCTCCTCCATAAAGTGGCTTTGTAAATGCCTTATTGACTTAGAAAAGTTTTACCTCTCACTAATGATGATATTCACTCTCCAATAAGAAAGCGAGCACTGTCAACAATTAACCTAACCGAAGGTTAGGGTCGAATCCACGGGGAATATGGGGCTTGAATATAGAGATCCACTGCCAGTCATTTCAAGAATTGATTACTAAAATCTCAAGGGGGGTTTGTAATTCAAGAATAAAAATAAGAACTAAATTAATTGTGCAAGAAGCCACTCAAATTTAGGGACAACTTGGGAATTGTATTCCACATGATTCGTTGACTCTATTACCCTAGACAACATAACTATAATTGGGAGTTCGTATGCAGAATTGTAACTTAGGTTATTCCATCCTTTTTGTACCATGGTGTGCCAACTAACTGGCATATGGTTAGCAACCATGGTGTGCCAACTAACTGTTACCCATTGTCCAATCAACCTCCCCTTGGTAAAGTTTGGTTAATTAGATGAGAACACATCAATCGAATCTTATCATTTACTTTCGTTTTCCTATTCGTCACTACCTTGGTTAGGATCATGATAGTGGGCAGGGTTTCGTGTTGGCTACCACCAAACAACAATCAAAATGTAAGGAAGTAAACAATACATGCAAAACCCCAATCAAATAAATGCACAAAGTTTAGATTATTTCAAATCAACTACTCATGGTTCCCACACCCCCAAGTTGTGGGTGCTTAGCCACTCATGGCTAAGGCAAAATCAATAATAATGCAAATAAATAGCATTGTTGAGAGTTTTCCCAAAGCAAGGAAGAGCAAAACCACCTTCAAGTTGAAAACCACAAGCTTGGATTAATGGCAAATGAGTATAATGTGGGTTTTCAATATCCCAAAAGTGGGTCTTCAAATTGAAAGATTAAAATCTACTCTAAACCCTAAAAATGCTCCTAGAATATTTATAAATAGTTGTGAATGTTGACTCCCCTCAGAATAAACCCTAACCTTATCTATTTATACTATTTACAAAAACACTATAAAAATTAAATAGAAAAGACAGCTAGCAATAGATACGTTGCATAGGTATGACTCGTAGGACACCTTACGAGTCGTAATCATGGTCTCGTAGTCAGCATTTGGCATTTTGGACTTGACTATTACGACCCACTATTATGAGTCATTGCTTGTGCCACGACTTGTATGCTCCTCTTGTAGTCTAGGCCTTCAATTCTTGGTCCAAACTTTTAGGTCACTGTTTCTTGCTACGATTCCACTTATACAATCTTAGTTAGATCTACGACTCATAGAGTGGCCTGGCAGGGCTGGCCTCCACTTGGAAGATTCCTGATTTTTGCTCAGTGTTCCTTGCTACGAGATCACCTTATAACTTGTAGCTTGGACTACGACTCGTAGGCAAGCTCTTATGTCCTATACTTCAGCAAAATCTGCAACTTTCTCTCAAAATCATATCAACCCACCTTTTCTGCAATAATAATACAAAACACATGAAAACGATAAAAATTTGCATTGAGAACTTTCAAAAATTCCTTGTTTTAGGCACCAAATGTGTTGTAATTTTATAGTATATCAATAACCTCAGCTTAGAACTGTTGTTTGTCCTCAAGCGATGACTCAATCTAAGCAGACAATAAGAAACACATTGTAGTTACACTAATGGCATATACATCATGTACTTTAATTCAGGTACCCAACCCTCATTTGGAAAACAAGATTGTAGAGCTACTTAGTAAACCAAAACACAAAGAATTTATTTGGCAATTCAACTATGACAAGCAAGGGAATATCAACCATCCACAATCACTGGGTTAGTCATATCCTTATGTAGTGCAAATACCCTCACAGAAAATAAGTCCCTCTTTCTCACTCAAAGTACATTAAAAATTAGGGACTGTGCAAGCATTCTCACTCTCACAAATGAAATTCATACAAAATGACTACCACCATAGGCTTACCTCTATACTCAACTTTCGGATTGATGACAAAGTGGATTTAGATCACTTTAGGACTTCATGGCTGGTAACATAGGCTCATTGGGCTTTGGTATGTCATTTTTGGCAAATAGTGACTCAAAGTTATCCTTGAACCATGTTAATCAACACTCTCTACTTCATAACTCCACCATTTACACTAAATCTGCAGTTATTCTCCTTTTTCAAGTTTTTCCCGGGTGTTCTCTTTCTCTTTTTCAGTTGTGCCTTATTTTTTAACTCATTTTTGCTATTCTCTTCAATCTAATGCAACTTTTTTTTCTTTTTTCTCACCCAGCATATGATTTCTTAATTTCTATTTTTCTTTCCCAACTAATCACCTCATTTCTATTACTTTACCACAATAAGGGTCATCCTCAACTTAGGTTTTTAGCAGGTGAAGCACACAATATCTATTCCCCATACCCGGCCAACTATTTTTAGCAACCCTCAACTTAAGCTTTTGGCCTCAATCAAGGTTCACATGTTCAAGCACAGACTAAGGTCAAAATTAAGGTATTTCATAAAACAAGGCTAAACTAGCAAGGTATCAAGAAAGAATAGGTACATGAAAAGCTCAAGCAATTGGAACAAGGGATCACCTACGACATTTGGTATCATTTAGGCAAAAGTGGATTTCACTAAAAGAACATTGGCCTAAGATCCTTTCCCAAGTAACAACATCACCAACACAATCTTAGAGTAATAAGGCAAGTTCTGAGTCTATACATAGTACATGAATGCGGCAAAATAACCTCACACACAAATGGCATCGCAAACACAATCAAATATAGACTCACAGGTTATGCTTCAAGCATCAACTAGCTTTTTCTTTATAAGAACAAACATTGCTAGATAATCACATGCATGATTGCAAAAATAACCAACAATCTCAAAAATTTTGAGGGTACCAAATTTTCAAGACAAAAAGCATTTAAAGACTATATATATGCCAAAAAATAGTAATTACTATCTATCTAAAAATTATCTACATTACCTAAACGTGCTGGTTCAACAAAAAGTAAATATCCATGAGAAAAAAGAACATATGCAAGAAAACCTCGGGATTAAAATTTGGGGTAATTATGGACCTTAAGCTACTCAGACTTCACCAAGATCCATAACTAACCATAGCCCATCGAAAAAGTTGTGCACTATCCTCAATGAACCAAATGAAGAAACAATAGAGAATATAGGGGTAAAATAAAACATACCTTGGGTTGCCTCACAAGCAGCGCCTGATTTACTGTTGCAACTCGACTTAGTCCACTTGGTTACTCAGACTTCACCAATTTCTCAAACCTTGCTTCTCCATATGTTACTTTTTCTTCCTCCTTGAACTTATGAATTGGACCCCTAATTTATTTTCCAACATTCCATCATGCTCAAAGGGTGGTAGTCTAAGAATGAGGGGAATGAGTACTAGATATTGCCTAATATTTGGAGTAGAGGCTCCCAATCTAAGCTTCTTGTAGACCGCAAGGGGATTCAGATTTATGCTAGCACCAAGATCACATAGTGCCCTTGCGAACTCTACGTCTTTAATTATGCAGGGTATGGTGGTCATCTTCTCCACTGACTCAATGAGAAGAGTGTTGATGGATAGTTGTTTTAAAATGGAGAGAGAGTTCTTGACCTTGCTTTCCTCCTCCCTCTTCTTGAGTCTTTGAGGGAAAGGAGGGGGAGGCCTTGGGATGGGCTTGTACTCTTTTGGCTCTTCAACTGATTCATTTACCACATCCTCGCCACACTTTTCTCCTTCAACCACATCCTTATCACACCCACTAGTAACCTCCATACATTGCCCTTCATCCTCGGAACTTTGTACTGTATCACTAAGCAATGTACCACTCTGATGCTACTTAAGTAAAGTCGCTACCTGACCAAATTGTTGCTGAAGCTGTGTAATAGCCATAGAATGAGACTCTATTTTTTCATTAATGTTTGCAATTTCTTATCTCATTCCACGTAGAGACTCATCTCGTGTCTTGGCTTTCTTCAATAGGTGATCAAACATCTCCTCAATTCTGAAGTTGCTTGTGCGTGCATCGTGTTGGTGTGATGGAACATAAGGATCATTTTTGAAACCATCTTTACTCCACTTGACGTCTGGCCCTGTCTATTTCTCATAATAACCACCCTGGCTATCTCTGTAAGTATATTCTCTTCCATAGGTCCAATTTTGGTTTCCCTGACATTGGCGCCAATGGTCTTGCATGGACCATTGAAGGTTGGGCTGAAAATCCCACATCTGATCAGCTGAAAACCAAGTGTCCTCCTCATAATATAGCTCCTCATACATAGGCGTACTGAACTCTAATACTCTGATCAAGGACACTTCGCACATCATTTTTTTATATGCCCAGGAAGTAAACAAAATAAAACAAACAAAAGTAATATACAAGAGAACCAAGTATTCGACACTTGAACTAACTATTAGTGAAATCAAGTCAAGAACCTAGCTGTATTCCTCGGCAATGGCGCCATAATTTTTGATGATGTTCACGCTCTAATAAAAAAATGGTCGCTATCAGCAATTAACCTAGCCGAAGGTTAGAGTTGAATCCACAAAAAATATAGGCCTTGACTATAGATATCCAAAACCAATTAATTCAAGATTGATTACTAAATCTCAAGGTAGGGGGGAGGGGTTCTTTGTAATTCAAGAATAAAAATAATAGCTAAACTAACAGTGTAGAAAGACACTCAAATTTAGGTATTACTTGGTAATTGTGTTCCTCATAATTCATTGACTCGATTACACTATACAACATAAGTATAATTGGGAATTCGCATGAGGATGGTAACTTAGGTTCTTCTAGCCCTCTTGTGAAGGTGAAGGTCAAATTTCACCATGGCGCGTGGTTGACAACCATGGTGTGCCAACTAACCATTACCTATTGTCCCATTCAACCTCCCCTTGGTCAGGTTTGGTTGATTAGATGAGAACACATCGATCGAAAGCTGTGATTTACTTCCCTTTTCCTATTCGTCACTACCATGGTCAAGATCATGATAGCAGGCAGGGTTTGGTGTTGGCCACCACCAAACAACAATAAAAATGAAGGGAAGTAGACAATACATGCAAAACCCCAATCAAAGAAATGCACAAAGTCTAGGTTATTTCAAGTCAACTACCCATGGTTCCCACAACCCCAAGTTGTGGTTGCTTAAATACTCATGGCTAAGGAAAAATCAACAATAATACAAATAAATAACATAGTTAAGAGTTTACCCAAAGCAATGACGAGCAAAAACATCTTCAAGTTGAAAACCATAAGCTTGGATTAATGGAAAATGAGTACAATGTGGGTTTTCAATCCCCCAAAAGTGTGTTTTCAAATTGAAAGATAAAAATGTACTCTAAACCCTTAAAATGCTCCTAGAATATTTACAAGTGGATTTGAATGTCTACTCTCCTCAAAATAAACACTAACCTCATTTACACTAGTTGCAAAAACACCCTAAAAATAAATAGAAAAGACAACTGGCAGCAAACACGTCACACAGGTACAACTCATAGGTCACCCTACGAGTCGTAATCGGGGTCTCGTAGTCAGCATTTGGCAATTTGGACTTGACTATTATGACCCACTATTACGAGTCATTGCTTGGGATACGACTCATGTGCTTCTCTCGTAGTCTAGGTCTTCAGGTCTTGTTCTAAACTTTTAGCTCGTTGTTTCTTGCTATGATTCCACCTATACGATTCTTAGTGAGACCTACGACTCGTAGAGTTGTCTCATAGGGCTGACCTCCACTTAGCAGATTACTGATTTTTGCTCACTGTTCCTTGCTACAAGATCACCTTACAACTCGTACCTTGGGCTATGACTCGTAAGCAAGCTCATGTATCCTGTTCTTCAGCAAGATCTTCAACTTTCTCATAAAGTCATGCCAACCTACCTTTTCTGCAATAACAACACAAAAACACATAACAACCATAAAAAGTCACACTGAGAACTTGCAAAATCCCTCGTTTTAGGCACCAAATGTGTTATAATTAGATATCACATCAACTGACCCAAATATTTAGTGTATGTATGATCTGCAAAATTTACCATGATCCATAAGTTGGCCTCATAATGTCCCTCAATACTTGGCCAATTTTGAAATTCCAAAACCTCATCCACGAACCACATTTACAAGCCATAATTCCAAATAAGCTCGAACTGTATGCTCGTGAACTTGACTTCCAGGTTCCAAAAATTTCAGTAAGTCATAGTCCAAAACACAAGGCCAGTCTACAACCCGTCAAAAAGAATCTGACCATAGATGCGCTCATAGTGTCCTGTCCAGAACCAGATTTCTACACTTTTCAAATTTCCAACTTTTCAATGTACAGGGTGTTACAATACCTCTCCCTTAGGAACATTCGTCCTCAAATGGGATAAAAGTAAGTTTGAGTAAAATAAAAACACAATCAACAACCTAACATGAATTCAAAATGCAACTTAAAACATCACTTTCATTATATAATTAAACTTATGCATTAAATGTCATTCAAAATAGTCTTATGATTATGCATGCATGCATTATGACAAGAGAAATAGATATTTAAAAATTTGGAGGAATAGTTTGTAATTAGGTAACCTAGGCTTGAATAAAAGGAAAGAGGTAAGGATATCATTTCATCATATCTACTTTAGCTTCCCATGTAGCACTCTCAACTTGTTGGTTTCTCCATTACAGTTTAATGGTACAACATCCTTATTTCTCAATCTCTTTACTTTCCAGTCTAAAATTTCAACTGTTACTTCTTCATAAGTCAAATTCCTTTCAAAACTCATACCCTCCAATGAAATAACAAAATTTAGCTCACTCATGAATTTTCTCAATATCAACACATGGAACACCAAATAATCCATAGCTAACTCCAACAATAAATCTTGTTCATAGCCTAACTTGCCGACTCGTTTTAGGATCTTGTAAGTCTCCAATATCTAGGGCTTAGCTTCCCCTTTTTGCTAAAATGCATTACACCCTTCATAGAAAAACATTCAAGTGGTCCCAATCACTTTCCTCAAACTCAAGGTCCCCTTTTCTAACATCAAAATACGACTTTTGGCAAATTTGAGCATCCTTCAACTTTTCCCTTATAACCCTTACGTTTTTCATAACATCAAGTACCAATTCAAATCAAATCAATGAAATCTCTCCAACTTCAAACCATCACCCTGGTAACCTACTTTGTCTATAATAAAATGCTTCAAATAGTTCTATTTCAATACTAGGTGACCATCCCAACCACCCTTGAAATCAAGTACGTAGGTCCTCAACATATCTTGTAATGTTTGGATTGTTCTGTTGTCCATCCCATCGGTCTGAGGATGAAATATGGTACTTAGATTCACTTTAGCACTAAGATCCTTTTGAAAGGACTTCCAAAAATAAGAAGACAATTAATTACCACGATCTAATATAATAGACAATGCAAATCCATACAGCCTCACAAACTCTTGGATATAAGCCTTAGCATAATCCTCAACACTATAAGAAGTCTTCACTGTTAAAAACTGGAATATTTTTATCATTCTATCCACAATCACCCATATTGACTCAAATTATTTTCGAGTCCTTGGGAAACTCGTGATGAAGTCCATATTCACCTCTTCCCATTTCCAAGTATAAATCTCAATGTCTTAGGCTAAACCACTCGATCTTTAGTGTTCAAACTTCACTTGTTAGCACTTAGAACATATTGCCACACACCTTGCTATGTCCTTCTTCATGCCATTTCACTAATACACCTCTCTCAAATCTCTATACATTTTGGTGGATCTTGGCTGAATAGAATAGCAAGAGTTGTAGGCTTCATCTATCACCTTCTCCCATAAACTATCCATATTTGGTGGATCATAGTTGTGTGTTTTGGAACACACAACTGCCCTTTTTATCTCCCCTTGTGATAAAACCTCAATATTCTTATCAACGACCAACCTCTTCAACTCAACCAAAGTAGGATCCATATCTTGCTTTGCTTTAACCTTCGCTACTGAAAAAATAATTTCGCCCTATTTTACGTAAGAACACCACCAAATAGTGCCTTATTTGACGAACTCTTTCTTTCCATCCTCAATATGTGAAATGTTGCCAATAGACACTCTACTAAGTGAATCGGCCACAACATTCATTTTTGTTGGGGTAATACGTCACACTCATATCATAATCTTTAAGAAGCTCCAACCACCTCCTTAGTCAACTTAGTCAAAGGCGAGACAATGGAAGAGGATCCTTCAACAAACTTATTATAATACTATGCCAATACAAAAAAGCTCATAATGTTGGAAAGAGACAATGGTTTAGGTCAATTCTTTACAACGTTCATCTTTTTCAAGTCTACCCTTATACCATTACCCGAATAAATGTGGCCAAGGAAAGTCAATTTCATCAACCAATATTCATATATGCTAAACTTTGAAAAGAGTTCCCTGTCTCTAAATATTTACAAAACAATCTACAAGAGATCCTCATGCTCCTTCACATCCTGCGAGTAGACCAATATTTAATCTATGAAAACATCACGAAAATGACCTATATGGTTTGAAGACCCTTTTAATTAACTCCATGAAAGATACAGAAGCATTTGTTAGTCCAAATGACATAACGAAGAATTCAAAATGACATACCTAGTCTAAATGTCTTCTTTGGAATGTCACGCTCCTTTATCCTCAATTAGTGATACCCGAGTCGAAGATCAATTTTGGAGAACGAGCTCTCACCTTGGATTTGATCAAATAGATCATCAATCCTCGAAATTGGTACTTGTTTTTTATAGTGACTTTGTTCAACTAACAATAATTCACACATCCAAAATAAAGCATCCTTCTTTCTTACAAATAATACGGAAAAACCCCATGGTGAAACACTAGGCCTTATGAACTCTTTGTCAAGTAAGTCCCTCAATTATTCTATCACGACCCAAGCCTAGGGCTTAGACGTGACACGGCGTAAGGGAAACCTGAAGGGACTCCAAGAAAGCCTCTAAGAACATCATGACATATCCCTAGTCACGGGAGCAATAAAACAAGCATCAATAGCTAATAAATTGGGACAACCAAGGCTAAGAGAATACTTTCATATCATAGAGTTCAAAGAGATTCAAGGCTCATAGAATAGATACTTAATATGTCCAAAAATACCTCTATTGCATAGATAAGAGCGGGGGCCACCACAAGCAACCAGGCTCACCCTTATAGTCAAAACATAAGAAAAGGAAAGATAGTCTTAGTACATAGCATGATATCATAAGCAACGTCTCCAGAATGGAGGACTCACCAACAAGCTTGAGGGATAATAGTACTAGCCACGTGGACGGGGAGGATGATCAAGCGGTGCTCCGGTTCCTACATGGTGAAATCATGTAGGCATAAAATATGTTTCAGTACTTTTGGATGTACTATGTATGTAGGATTCAATGCAGCAATAGATAGATTTCATAGGCAAAATGCATAACAATACTCAATAGATAGCATAATAGCTAGATGGCATGTATGAATGATGCTTGAAGTAAAGTCATGCTTATATAGAACATAATACATGTGTAGCAAGTGACCACCAATATTGAATATTCAAGGCCTACGATCTACTTGGAGAGGAGAAGAGTTATAAACCCCTCAAAATGGTTAATGAGGTACCAGCCCCTCAATATGGTTACACGGGCCTACCAACCCCTGAGCTAGGGACCAAGGTACAAACCCCTTAATTGTGGTTAATGAGGTACCAAACCCCCAATAGGTTATACGGGCCTACTACTCCCCGTACTAGGCAACCAAGGTACCAACCCCTCGATGTGGTTACCTGGGCCTACAACCCCCGAGCTAGGCTTGGTCAACCCACAACACCATATACTGAATACCATATACATACATTCATTTCATCATCAGTTCATCATCATATAGTAATTCAACTCATAAGACATGCATTAGACCTTCAATTTCTCAAGAAATGATAATCCAGACATTTGACCAAAAACTTGGCGGGTGTATAATGTCACGACCCAAGCCTAGGTCCTAGACATGACCAGCGAATGTGGAACCAGAATGAAGCCAAAACAAGCCTCATAGCATATCACTACACATCCTTCGCAAAAGCAATTAAAATGACAATAAGAGATAAGAATAAATAAGGGGAATTGGGACTAAGGATAAACTTCCATATAATAATCATCACGAAACAAGAGAGTCAAGGCTCGTAGCATAGATACATAACATGTCCAACAACACTTCTACTACAAAGATAAGAGCGGGCACCAAGACAAGCAACCGGGCTTACCCTCATAGTTAATGTATACGTGAAAGAAAGATAGTTTTGGAACATAGCATGAGATCATAAGCAACATCCTTGGAATGGAGGACTCACCAACAAACTTGAACGACAGCGTATAGCCATGTTGGTGGAGATCTCATGTGGGGCTCCGGTTCCAACATGGTGATATCATGTAGGTATAATGTATGCGTTAGTACGTTGGAATGTACTAAGTATGTAAGATGCAATGCTACAAGAGATAGGTAATATAATCAAAATGCATAATTATAGCAAGAGATAGTATATTAGCAACATGGCATGCATGAATAATGCTAATCGTAAAAGATGCTTGAAAATATCATTCTTTCATAGCTTGTTTAACCCAATAAGGTGACATAATTAGATCAACCAAATACCTTGTACTAGAGGGTGAGGAATATAGGATGGTCATAACCGCTCCTAGTAGGTAATGGGTAGAACATGAGGGTAAAAAGATAGCATAATTCATAACCCCTACATGTAAACAAGATATAATGAATAGCACATGAGGGTAGAAGATAGGATAGGTCATAACCCCTACATGTGTGCATATGAATGTGAGGCATTCCACATAGTTCATAACCCCTTCATATGAGTACATTGCATAACCTCAAATCATACATGAGGGTAAGTAGTACAACATAGTACATAGCCCCTATATGTATAAAGGAGTAAGTGAATACACATGAGGGTAAAAGGTAGTATAGCTCATAACCCCTACATATATGTACCTTGCATAACCTCAAACCATACACGAGGGTAAGGAGTACAACATAGTTCGTAACCCCTACGTGTTGAAATAAATAAGTGAGTAGCATTCCATCATTCATGAGGGTAAGGTGTACAACATAGTTCATAACCCCTACATGTAGAAATTCGCCTTGTGCTAGAGGGTAAAGCATATAACATAATTCATAACCCCTTCTATTAGGCTTCACAATTTACAAGAACATAAACCTTAGCATAAGGACTCAATAACTCATCAACGATTCCCAAGAACATAATAATATGAGAGCCCAACAATTCAAACATAAGAATAGATCATCATCAAACATTGTCTTTGCATTAACATAAAAAGCCTCACAAGAGGTATAATCTTTGAAAAGGGGTTTAGCTTCATACTTGCAATACCATAGGTACTTTACATGTTTTAAATGCACATATATCCATTTCTTTCATAATCATATAATCACTCAACTCATAAGACAAATATTGGACCATCAATTCCTCAAGAACCATAAACCGGACATTTTATCAAAAACATGGAGGGTGTGTAGTGCTAGTGTAAAACCATGCAATTCGAGGGTGAAATCATGCTAGAGAATCCAAAGTAAAACCATCAATAGATACTTGGTAATACCCTCAAGCAACATACATCAAAATTCTTCATAAAATCCCATAATAATATTAGATTCATAGACCAAAACATAGTAAAATAGTCACAATTTCATAAAACCCAACATAGTGTGTAGTGAATTTCATAACGAGTAATACCCATCAGTATATCAACTTTAAATAATGCAATTTTAGGTAAAAAGAATCTTGGGCATCATGGGTGAAAGGAACACATGTAAGAAACACACATATCTTAGCTTTAGAGATCACCTTGTTGAAGATTGGAGATGGAGACTTGAAGCTTGGATGAGAACCTTAAGATCCGGATGAGTTTTGAGACTTGAATTTAGGAGATGAAATATTAGCTAAGTGTTTGAATGAGTATTGGGGAATGTTTAGAATGATATGGGGGTGAAAAATAGCTAAATATAGGTATATTCATGGATGGTAATACTTAGGCACTAGACCCAAAAGTCTTGGACCGAACTTTAAAAACTGAACAGTAAATATACAGAGTCATGTCACGCCTATAACACGGACTGCCCACTAGAATTCGACACTTTAAAAATTGAAATTGTGATTCATTCTCTCCAAAATCGCGGTTAGACCCATTTTCCAGTCTATTTGATCCCCCAAACAGGAACATGAAGTTAAATTTCTAAAATAACGCATGGATTTTGAAATACATGGATAATATAATTCTGGACACTTCCAAGGCACATTTTCAGGCACTTTTTTGGGGTCGTTACAATATCTCCCCTTTGGGAACATTCAAAGGAATGTTATATGAAGACTAATCATGAACGAATCAGCCCCAACAAGAATACAACAATACATTCGAAAACCATTTTCAAAATATCAACATAAGTGTCGAAAATCGTCGTGAACTTGTTAACAAAAACATCAATACATGCAAATGACATATGGCCCGAAAGATAAGGCTTAGAATCATAAAAGCACTTTACGTGTTATCATAAGATTGAATAAAATGAAAGATATACGAATATTGTTTCTCCATGCTCGCTCCTTGAGAGACACTTTCGACTTGACAAACCTTCCAAAGAGTCTTAACGAACACCACATCCTTTTTAATCAACTTTCCGCCCTTCCATCCAATACCTCCACTAGGACCTTCTCCTAAGTCAACTTATCGTCCACAATAGCAACAACCTCAAAGAGTTCTTTAACACTAGATTCATCAACACATGCCCTCAACCTAAAAGCATGAAGAACCGGACAAACCATAACCATATCCCTAGGTCATTCCACCCTTATGCAACTTTACCGACCTCCCTCTACATTCTATAAGGACTCATAACCCTAAACTAATTTGTCAATCTTACTCACGCATAGCCCACTTGGTACCATAAACCTCAAGAATTGTAATCATGAAACCAAATTCAACAAAGATCACAGGACATGACTTTATGAAATAGGAACATTGAGCTGCCCTTATAAGCCTTTCTAGCACTAATAGACCCACATAACCAAATCTCACTAGCAACAAGGAATAATGAAAGGAATAGCGACTCTTGGAACCATCTTTGTCGATAAAATTTACTCACACACACATGCCACTTAGTACCCAACGTCACTATCCCCCCTTGGGAGGCAACCTCCACTCTACCATTCTTTCACCCAAAATTTTCAACTCTAAATAGGCGGAATCAAGGCCTTACTTAACTATTCCCCTTCTACCATAGAAGATTCAGAACCATCAAAGCCACTACACCACCATTCTCAACCTCAACCAACCTAGTCAACCGGTGAACTCCTCCAACAACCTTCTTGCCACCCAAAGGTCTCCACTTTCCATAATTAACAACAAACCTCACCTTCCCGAATTCACAACATCACCCTCAAATGATTCACAAGCTCTCCCCACTTCTGGAAGCAATTAACACATCATCACCAAAAACTACCATAAACGTGTCAAGGTAGGGTTTTAAGACCCTATTCATAAGACCTATAAACATGATCGATGCATAATTCAAACCAAAAGACAACATACCAGAAAGGACATCCAATAGCTTATTGGTCACAGGAAACAACTCAACAGAGAAAACTTCGGCTCCATACCCCTAACTTTTACAAGATGATAATACAATCCCTTGGAGATCAATTGTGCCCTAAAAAAAGAGATGGACTTACCCCTTCATTACCACTCAAAGACGGGTAATTAGGGAATTGGAAGCTAACTCTATGGGCCCTATAATCAATGGAGACACAATACGCATGCAATCAATCCATCCCAAGTAAATCATCAAAATCCACCATACCCAATCCAATAAAACCATAAGTCACGACCTAAATGCAAAATGACCAAGGAATAATTTCCATAGACCCTTCTAGCAACAATAGACTCACTAATGCAACAGACACCAAAAGTTCACAAAACAATCCAGAACACACATGAAGCCCGCTAGCAAAAAAAGGAAACTTCAACATACTGGTAGCAACATCGGGCGCCTTATCCATCCCTTGCCTCTCTTGAAGAGCATAGAAATGATTACGTCTCGGAGCACCTCCTTGATCAATATGTCCACCTTGTGCCTCTTGATTCACATGACCACCTTGACCTTAAGGATGACCCTCCTTGCCCTTGTTCCAGACATAAGGGCAATCAATAAACTTGTGACCTACTTTCCCACACCCGTAATGTGCTCTTGAATTCTTTAAGCATTTTCCATGATGATGCCTTTCATATTATGGGCATTTTGTAAAACTCATATCACCATCGCCTCCTTGGAACCTTGGTCTATCCATTCCTTCCATAGCAAAAGCCTCTTGTTTGGAGCACAAGAAGACACTTGGCCTTGAAAATCGATACCTTGTTTGGAACCTCTCATCCTCAAATCGAGCCCTCTTGGACTCTCCACTCCTCTTCATCCCAAGATTTTCACCCTCAAGTTGTTTGGCATATGTCATGAGGCAGGACAAATTCATATCATTAATCAACATAGTAGATCAGCATTCTTTACTCATCAAATCGGAGACACCCATCACAAACTTGTTCATTCTAGCCCTTGGGTTGAGGGAATACTCCCTCACACTCATTGACCCTTATCTCAAATTCATGAATTCAACCACTTTGGCTTCCCTAAGCTTAAGAGGAATGAAACGATTAAGAAAGGAAGCCTTGAACTCTTCCCATAGAACCACATTGTTAAATTCCTTATCCTTCCTCCATCAATTGTACCATATTTGTGCTACCCCTTAAAATAGGTAGGATGCCAACTCCACCTTATCTTCCGATCTAACACCCATGATGGTTAATACCTTATAAATATCATTATAAACTCTTACAGGTTTTCATCCACCTTTGACCCATAAAACACCGGTGGTCTCATCCTCAAAAATCTCTCACTTGAAAAGCCGATGTAGGAGCATGAGGGGCTTGGGCCCCTTGATTGACTTGATTAGCTACTGTTGACACCTAATTTTTACCCTCCACAGTGTCAAATTAGTCATCGAGCTTTATTTTTATTTTTAACAATTTTTAAACAAGTTTTTTCAAAAAAAATAAATAAATTAAAAATTTAAAATGGACGCGTGGGGCCACGTGCCCCTTATATCCCCTTCACCCCATCTTCTTCTTCCTCATTTTCCTATTTCCCCAAAATCAGTAAACCCTCACCCTTTCTTCTTCTTCTTCTTTCTTCTGCCTGCACCTCCGAACCCTTCTCCTTTCCCTCTTCGCGTGAACCTCCTCCTTCATCTTCTTCTTCAACGTAACCCTAGCGCCGCACCCCTTCCTTCCTCTTCCCTTCGTTCACCCTTCACCATTTCTTCTTCTCCTTCATCAAACCCAGAAAACCAGTGAAGCCAAAACCAAAAACTGACATCACCAACAGTCACTTTCTCCACTACTCTATCCTCCAAGCATGCGCACCACCCCCAAAGTTCTTGTCCCTTTGTCCCCCACGCGTTTTACTTTATCAAGAATCGACCCTACCCTGTTGAAATTTTGAATTCAATTTCATTTTCCCCCTTTCATTTTGCCCTAATTTGAGGGCTATAAATTCATCTCTTCCTTCACTGAGAAGGGCAGCCGCAATCATCAAAAAATAGCCTAAAATCCAGCAATCGAGAAGGAAAAACTGAGCAGCAATCGAAATCCTTGAAATCCTACAAAATCTAGTCGGCGGCGATAGAAGAATAAAAGGGGCGGCGGATTGAAACTCAAAAATCCTAGTATAAGTATAAGCAGCCGCCCAATTTAGAAAACCTTAAGATTCGATAAACATTGAAATTTAAGCTTCGGGGATCTGAAATCTGTAAAAGAGTCATCGTTCAGGTGGTAAAATTTCCTCGTCAAGCTCGTCGTCCCAGTTTCGCTGCCCAGACAAAGGTAATATCCCAATCTCGCCTTTTGTAGTTTCATATACTATGTTTGGATATGATTGTTGAACTTACATCGAGATCGTTCATATCTGCATTAGTTCGTCGCTGATTGAAAATGCCCTGTTGCGATGAGTCGATGTCGTAGTGTTGGTGTTGTTTGGTCGTTAAGATGTTTTTATGGTCGGTATGGTGTGAATGTCTCAGTTTGTGCTTTGGAAGACCACTGATTTGTTTCTGGTTCTCTGGTTTGCCTTTATATTAACTTAATAATATTGCTCGTGAATGATTCCTCATTTCGTGACCTTGTCTAGTCTTTCTCAAGTCTCAAAACTCTATGCATGGATTGTGATGTAGATTCTTAAAGATTTGAATCCTATGTTGCCTAAATACATACCGGTATATTACTGTACATTGGCTTGAGGTCCCTGCTGTTGTCAAATGTTTGTTGTCACTGTTTTGAGTATGATTTGGATAGTTCGCGGTTTTAAGGTTTATTTTCTGGTGGTTATAGGATGTTACAGTCAAATAACTATTTAAACATAATCTGTTGGTATGTTGATTGAGTTATGTTGCTCTTTGAAGTGATCTGTTAACTAAAAGGATGATTTGAAACTTGGGTTGTCGAGTTGCTGCTGCTCTTTGTCATGTTTTTCCTGCTTCTTTTCTTTTAAAGCTGTCTGACTGTAGAAGTGTCAACATAGGGTGTTGCAATCGGCTTTAACAGTTTCCATAATTCACTAGAGTGATTGGTAATGTGAGGGGAGTTCTAATATTTATTTGATTTCAACTGTAAAGGCATAATTCTGCAGCTCCTCTTCTCTAGATTATCTTCATTTACTCTTTGCATATGTAAATGACCATGTGCCCTGTCTCTCCCTTTACAGTGATGGTTGTTGAACCATTGGCCTATACTTAATTCATTGTGATGTGTTTATTTATTTATAAGACCTCATTCTTGGTTGCGAGATAAATCCGACTTAGAACTCAAGTTTAAGTTCTCTTGACTGTTGCCTGTGCTCCTTTAGGTTTATTGGTGTGATACTAATCTGTCCCTCTCTGTTTGCTCTAAATTCTCTATCAAAGTTTGTTTCCTCTTCTCCGTTTATTGTTGATATTTATACTCTTAACAATCTAAGAATATCATGTCTTGCTTTGGCGATGGCATCTTACTTAAGAACAAAATTTCTTTACTCCTCTGGTTTGTTTGAGTTTAGGTAGCATTCCTTCTCAAAGTTTGTTTATGGTTTGTTTGGGCTATGTATTTGGGTTGTTACTCACAACTTTTATTTGTTCTGTGCATGTCAACTTTGTTGGGGCCCTAAATGGGTTCCCCACCTCTCTTTTGCATATTCGTTGGGCCACGGAGACCCAAACTTCATTCCTTCTCGAGTCTGCCCAAATTCCTAGGAGAAAGAAGCTGTTATGCGGATTTCGGAAGCGAAAAAAGCCCAAAGTGGCAACGTAGATTTAAATGGGATAAAGGCCCAAAATTATTCCAACTCTCCCCTTTTATTTTTGTTGTTTATATATTTATATTTGTTTAGATGCTAACATTTTATTATTGGTTTCAATCTAATTAGATTTCCCAATATGTCAAACCATTTATGTTATTTTTTTTTAAAAAAAAAACTTCTTTTATATTAAAAAATATTTTGCATTAAAATATATAAAAAAATATAAATTAAGAAAAGATAAATAAAAAATAAAAGTTGCTATATCATCATATTAGTTAAAATTTTCAAGTTTAGTCAAGTCTCTTAAAATTAATCAATTTTTATAAAACAATCAACTTTCTAAAGTCAAGTCAAAGCTAGTCAAACTCCTTATTCGCCAGATAACCGCATTTAGCGGCTATTTCAAGTGCGTAAAACCTTCTTGAAGTGGAAATGTGAACCCGAACCTTATCTCTGGATTATTAAAAGATTTTTCTGTTAGGTCTTTTAAAATATTTATTGGTTTCCTAATTATCCGCAAAATTAGGTGGCGACTCTTGTTTTCTTTTCGAATTTCGAAAAATTGGTTTTTCTCAAATTAATTGAGTTCTAAATCGATTTATCCATTTTCAAACTTCTTTTCAAAGAAAAGCCATTTTTCGACATAACAGCTACAACTTGTGCAAGCAAGGTGAGAGCCTCTCGAAGCTCTCTACTGGCCGATTTGCTCCTCGAGGGCGTGATCTCTTCTTCCTCTTATTTTAGCCATGATCAACTAGCATGGCGAAGAACAATTGTTAGGGGGACAGGACTTACTTCAACTCTATAGCATGACATGGAACATGAAGAAAGGAAACATCTCCTAAAACGTCTCATAGCCTCCTACTCATAGTTGTGGTGCACAACACAACCATGATTAAGACTCTAATCAACACGAAGTGTTTAACTTCGAGGATCTAACAACCTAGTGTTTTGATACCATCTCTGTCATGACACAAGCCTAGGTCCTAGACATGATCGACGAATGGGAAACCAGAAGGAACCCCAACCAAGCCTCATAGCATATCATTACACATCCTTGGTCGCGGAAGCAATTAGAATGACAATAAGAGATAAGCATAAACAAAGGGAATTGGGACTAAGGGTAAACTTCCACATCACAATCATCAAGAAAAAAGAGAGTCAAGGCTCGTAGCAAAGATACATAATATGTACAACAACACATCTACTACATAGATAAGAGCGGGGGCCAAGACAAGCAACCGGGTTCACCCTCATAGTTAATTATACATAAAAGAAAGATAGGTTTGGAACATAGAATGAGATCATAAGCAACGTATCCGGAATGGAAGACTCACTAACAAACTTGAGTGAAAGCGTACTAGCCACGTGCGTGGAGATGCTCAAGCGGGTCTCCAGTTCCTACATGGTAATATCACGTAGGCATAGATTATGTGTTAGTACGTTGGAATGTACTAAGTATATAGGATGCAATGCAACAAGAGATAGGCAATATAATCAAAATGCATAGCCATAGCAAGAGACAGTATATTAGAAACATGGCATGCATGAACGATGCTAATAGTAAAAAATGCTTGAAAATATCATTCATACATAGCTTGTTTAACCCAATAAGGTGATATGATTAGATCAACCTAATACCTTGTACTAGAGGGTGAGAATATAGCATGAGTCATAACCCCTCCATGTAGATAACAAATAGTACTTGAGAGTAAAGAAATAACATAATTCATAACCCCTACATGTAATCACAACAGATCTTAGATTCATAGCCCAAAACATAGTAAAACAGTCACAATTTCATAAAACCCAACATAGTGTGTGCAGGGAACTTCAAAAGAAATAAAAATCATGAGTAAATCAACTTTAAATCATGTAAATTAGAGTAAAAGGAAGCTCGGGTATCATGGGTGAAAGGAACCCATGAAAGAAATCCACATACATAAGCTTTGGAGATGAACTTGATGAAGATTGGAGATGAACTTAATAAAGATTGGAGATGGAGACTTGAAGCTTGAATAAGAATCCTTAAATCCGGATGAGTTTTGAGACTTGAATTTGGGGCATGACATATTGCCTAAATATTTGAATGAATATTGAGGCATGTCATGAATGTTATGAGAGTGAAATAAGGCCAAGTATAGGTATTTTCACACATAGGAACAATTCGGCCCAAGAATCAAAAGCCTTGGACCGAAGTTGAAAAACTGCCCAAAAATAACTTTGTGGCGTGCCCTTGGAGCGTCGCGCCAGGGGTGCGAATGCACACTAGAAATCGCATTTTTGTGGTTTTCATATTTTGCTACAATTGTTGTTAAATCGGGGTTAGACCCTTTTTTCACTCAATTTGACCCCTTAAATAAGAATATGAAGTCAATTTTTTGATATCAGGCACAAATTTTGAGATATATGGAAATTACGATTCCAGGCACTTTCGAGGCACATTTTCGGGCACTTTTTGGGGTCTTTTCATGTTATTTAAATTCTTTTAACTCTAGCGGGGCCATTCAATATGGAGGTATGAATTTGGGTTAAGTAATGTGTAGGAGATCTATACCAAAGTCAATTTTTCTTTCAGGAGGAATACCGAGCAAGTCATTGGAGAAAACATTGAGGAATTCATTCATAGTAGGGACTTTAGACTCTATATCTCCAAACCCGAACAACATGATATATGCACACCTTAGAAATTAGTTTTCAAGCCCACATAAGAAACGAACTTACCCTTTAACACCAATTAGTGCCCTTCCACTCAAGAATAGGTTCATTGGAGAACCAAAATTCGACCCTATGAGTTCTAATAATCAATAGAGGCTATGATGCATACAACCAATCCATACCACAAATAATATCAAAATCGGTCATTTCAAGTTCAACAAGATCACAAGGAAAGACTCTATGGAAGACTGACATGGGACAATTTCTATAGACTTGCTTGGCCAAAACCCACACCAATCGATACATAAACAAAGTAAATCTCTAACAAAACTTCAGGAGATACATCTAACATTATTTCAATGTAAGGAGTAAAAAAAGGAAAAATTTACACCAAGGTCAAGTAAAATATACACATCACGATTAAAGTCCTTCAACATAACTATGACTACTTCGAGAGAGTCCTTCACCTATTGTCTAGAACATAGAGCATAAAACTGATTGCCACGTGGACTACCTCCTTTATGAACTTTGGTACCTTGTTGCTTTTAACACTTTGAGCTACTTCACCTTGAGGATACCATTCTCTGTCTTTGATAGTAACACTAGGACACTCAAAGACCTTCTGCTCCATCTTTCCACAACCAAAACAAGCACCTATATCTCTCAAGCAATCACCACTATGGTTCCTCCCATACTTTGGACACTTAGGAAAAGTAGCCCCACTAGCCTTAGCACTATCACCTTGAGCCTTAGAGGTAGGCACCTTATCTCTATCAAATATTTGAGGGTCAACTTGGCCTTGTTCATAATGGTCACTAAAATGAACTTAGCTTGGAAATATTCACCTTTAAAATAAGCCCTCTTGGACTCCCTCATCCTCATCTTTTTAAACTTCTCGCTCTCAATTTCATCGTCATGTGTTATGAGCCGAGAAATATCCATCTCTTTTGTAAGCATTGTAGTTTTACATTCTATCTTCATCAAGTTGGATACACTCGAAATGGACATATTCATGCGACTTTAGAGCTTCCAATCAAAGAAGGTGAACACTTGGACAACTTAGTAAACTTGAGAAAATATTTCCTAACACTCACGCTGCGTTGCTTAAGATTCATGAATTTCATCACTTTGGCTTCCCTTGATAAAAGTTGGAAGAAATGATTAAGAAATGTGGCCTTGAATACCTCCCATATTAATAGTACTCTCATCACCAATTTTGGAATTCCATTGTGCGAACCAAACTTAAGCAACTCCCTTGACTTAGTAAGCTGCCAACTCTGCCTTCTCCTCGATAGACACCCCCATTATCTCAACTACATTGTAGACTTCATGAATAAACTCTTTTGGATATTCTTCTACCTTGGGACTGTAAAACTCAAGAGGATTCATCCATGTAAAGACTCTCATGCTAGAAGCCAAAGGAGGAGCTTTAGGTGTAATGGTAACTTGATTGGCTTGAGTAGCCATAGCTTGGCCAACATAGTGATGGAGGCTCGAAAATCTTCATTTGTCACTTAGTTTGCTAGAGGATCTTGTGGAGCTTGAGGAGCCAGAGTGATTGGTCCTCATCAGCTTTATCTTCCCTCTCCAATGGTGTACATCGTGGAGGCATCCTCTGAAAATTCCAAAGAACAAGCATTAAAGAAAAAGAATCTTAAGTCACTTCTTAGGGCACTACATAGATCACAAAAAAATAAGGATTGTCTATACGTCTCATAGCCTCCTAATCATAGATGTGGCATGCTTCACATCTATGAATAAGATTCTACTAGACGTGGCATGATGGACTCCCTAGGACACCTCAAAACCTTGTGCACTAATACCAAGTTTGTCATGATCCAAGCTTAGGGCCTAGTCATAACATAGCGATGTGGAACTGGAAGGTGCTCCATCAAATCCTCTTGGTATAACATAAACATGAAAAAGATAATAAAGCATAATCATAGGTCAAGCAAGCGAGAATAGTCTTAAACGTAAGCTAAACAAGGTAGTCAAGAGTCTTCTCATTAAAGGGAATTAGATCATATAATCTAGAACATTACTCTATATATGTAGATCTTGGCAGGGACTAGAACATGCCACTTGCTTACCGTCAAGATAACAAAGCAAATACAATAGTCTTTACATAGCAACCAACATACTCATGAATATAAAGGTTTGTCCTTGAATCATAGAAACTCACAAAATTCTTCACAAGTGATGCCCAAATCTAGCAACAATAGTAAGAAGTATTGTTATTGCCCATCCCTACATGGTGATACCATGTTAACAAAGAGTATGTGTTAGTACATAAGAATGTACGAAGTGTGTAGGCATGTAAAGCAGCAAGAAACATTATAACATAATAATGATATGCATAATTATATCAATAGAATAAGCCACAAGAGATGATGAATGATCAATGTATCTTTCAAATCATGGATATAAGAATTATAAAGTATTTCACAACCTAGTACATATACATATATGGGAAAAGGACCCTAGTTGACAATAAGATAATGCGGGCTACTATAGAAAATTTTGATGTTTCCTCCACACCGGAGAAGGAGTAGACTACTTACCAAGGTAAACTATACCTCACCTTGTGCCCCACCTCAGTGAGTATCATGACATATTGCTAGATGTGGGTCTATTAGCTAAGCCTTATAGGAACATAAACCTATGATGGCACAAAGTTATGATACAAGAGGATTTATATAAGGAGGCTTGGGGATTGTCCCCCTCACTCAAGCCTTATTCGGTGTTAAGCCAAATCCTATGCAATACATAAACATGCAAGATGGTAATCATCATTGAAATTCATAATTCGTAGTAGTCAAAATTTGTAACTTATAAAGTAGGTATCATTACCAAGTAAATCAATTCACATCATAAGAATAGTTCATCTACTTATCTTGCATATAAGTATGGATATACTCCTCATCTTGTAAACTTACATACCATTAGGGTTTTATATCATCGTCATAATCATGACCATAATCATACTTTATACTTAAAATCTCATTCATGAATCATAGCCTAACACTGAAATTAGGACAAAATATGGATTCATGGACAACTGAGTCTAAAATCATGTAATTGAATGAAATTCATATAAGATAACTGCAATTGAAATCAAATTGAAATATAAATAAGAGAACTAAGATCAATTTCACAAACCCTAATTATGTAATTAATATTCCTTGTAAATTAATTGAAAATCATGCAATTTATATAAATCATCATAATTCATATATAATTATGCAAATTAATGAAGTAATAATCATAACTCAAGATATTAGGGAGAAATCATGAAAATCTTAGAATTCATGTTTGGAACTTTAGAAAAGGTTTATATTGATTTGGGCTTCATGGATGAAATAGGTCCATAGGTGAAACTCTACATACCATGTTGAAGAAACCCTAGAGATTGGAAGAATGTGACCTTGAATTCATAGGGAAACTTGGAGCTTTAGCTTTCTCCAATGATGGATCCTTTTGAGATAGAAAAATTATAATGATTTGAGAGAATTTGGGATGGAATAAGATTGAGTGAGAATAAGAGTAGTTTTATTAGGTTTAAGGTTCTTAGAGACAGTTATAGGCTTAAAAAGATATATTTTAGGGTAAAATAGATAGAAAATATTGGTTAAATGGGCAGAAAATATCCAAAAAGCCCTTCATTAAAGCATCCAAATCCCAGTCTATGAGTCATAGATCCAATTACAACTTGTAAAATTACAGATTTCATCTTGGTTACCTTTGTGGCCTCTAAAAATATCTCTCAAACCCTAACTACATAACTCTTTCAGATCTATGACTCATCTTTCCTTTTAGGATCCTTAAAGTGCTCTGGTAAATGCCTTCCTGAAACTATCAAAAATGTGCTCTGGAAATGCTCATAGTCATAATTTCCATATATCTCAAAATCTGAGCATGATATCAAAAATCTGACTTTATATTCTCGATCATGGGGAAAAATTGAGCGGAAAATGGGTATAACCCGAATTTTAGAGGACCTGTAGCAAAAAATAAATTTCACAAATTTTCAAATTTCAGTGTGCATTCGTCACCAGGCCACGATGTAAACTACCGCAAATCAGTGTTATTCTTTCCTCCGCGATGGGTCCACGTCGCGGACAAGATGCGGACCAGTACAAATTTTTCCTTAATTTTTTCTGTCGGCAAAGGGCATTAGGGTCATAGCCCCATGCCCACTTATGCATTAAAACACCTTTACTTAGATAATTTTTTTAACTCTATTTCACTCAAAACCCTCACAAAAACCTCTGCATGATTTAATCAAATATCTCATTCAAATTTCATAGATTTCAAGCTTAACTTTGCAACTCAAGGATTCTCTACAAGCTCTAAGTTCTCTTCAAGCTTATCTAAAGAAAACCCAAGTTTGAGGTACGTGGGTTTCATACATTGGGTCCTTTCACTCATGGACTCCAATATTCCTTTTTATAAAAATTGTATGTTTTCAAGTTGTTTTATCTATGGGCATCTCTTATTATGAATTATGAATATAAATTATGTTGGTGTTTATGAAATGTTGGTTGATTTTGCATAACTAAATATTTCAAACTTATACCTTGAATTGGTTTTGTCTATAGACTATGAATGCTTTGAGCTATGAAACTATGACCTATTATGAGATTTGATGATGGACTTCAAGGTACCCTTGGTGGGTTAATTTGCATTGAGTTTTCTCAAATTGTTTCACTCTTGAATTGCATGATTTTGAACTAGTATCATGAGCCTACTAAGTGTTTGACAAAATGTCAAGTCAAAAATTCTCAAGTTATTGATGATCTATTACATGATTTACATGTCAACTGACTATATGATGATTAACACCTTTCAAGTATATATTGAGTTCATGAAAAGTATCTATGATGTTACAAGTATCAAGTTAAGCTCTCTTTCAAGATTTTTACCTATTGTGGGCCATTCATGTTTAATCAAGGTTCATATATAATTATGATCTACTCTCATGTTTCAAGTTAGGCTCACCATTAGAGGTCAAGCATGTTTAAGAGCTACTCATGTAATGTTTCCATGTTTCTTAAAAGTTATTGAAGTTATGATTATTTTAAATATACCATGGGATTAGACTTAGAACCGATGATTGGATGTCGGCGTGGACTATCTTCAAGGGTCCATACTCCTCTCCTCAAATTATGTGCCAACATAGGATTATACTTTAACCGTTCTATACTAGTGGATCCATTTAGTGCACTTTATCATAAAATCCACCTCGAAATGGGATGGGTTCCTATACGGATGATTTACCTTGGCAAGTGGACCACATCTTTACCAATGAAGGTAATCATCAGGATTCAAAGTTGTAGCTCGCTTGTTCTTACTTTTGTCGGTTAGGGTCTCTTCCCACACATGTATCATGTTTTATGCAAGTTGAATGATTTACAAGCATGTTTTACTTAAAACATTGCTCATGCATGCCATATTGAGATTAAACTTATCTATTGCTTACTATTATCAACATTATTACTGTATTGGCTTATGTCTTATTGCATTGAATCCTACATACTTATTATATTCAAATGTACTAACGCATACTCTATGCCTACATGATATTACCATGTAGGGACTGGAGCACAATTTGATCATCCTCCATGTGTCTAGTATGATCCCTTGAAGAAAGTCTTAGTGAGTCCTTAAGTCTGAGGACATTATCTTTATTACTCTTTCTATTTTGAGACTTCTTTATGTTGAACATTTGTTACTATGAGGGTGAGGCCGGAAAGTGTCTTGGCCCCCACTCCTTTCCATGTTAGAGGTATTGTTCAATATTATGATATACTTATGCTTGAGCTTGACTCTTTTACACTTTTATTATTGTCAAAGACTTCTCTTAGACTTGTTTCCCTTTTTATTATTTCTCTTGTTGTTGTTTACTATGCTTCCGCGACCAAGGATGTGTGATTGATATGCATAGAGGCTTATTTGATTCCCTTCGGGTTCCTATTTATTATGTCATGTCTGGGCCTAGGCTTGAGTCATGAAAAACTTGGTATCAGAGCACTAGGTTGTTAATTGTCCTCAGAATCCAAAACATCGCATACATCACGATTAAAGTCCTTCAACATAACTATGACTACTTCGAGAGAGTCCTTCACCTATTGTCTAGAACATAGAGCATAAAACTGATTGCCACGTGGACTACCTCCTTTATGAACTTTGGTACCTTGTTGCTTTTAACACTTTGAGCTACTTCACCTTGAGGATACCATTCTCTGTCTTTGATAGTAACACTAGGACACTCAAAGACCTTCTGCTCCATCTTTCCACAACCAAAACAAGCACCTATATCTCTCAAGCAATCACCACTATGGTTCCTCCCATACTTTGGACACTTAGGAAAAGTAGCCCCACTAGCCTTAGCACTATCACCTTGAGCCTTAGAGGTAGGCACCTTATCTCTATCAAATATTTGAGGGTCAACTTGGCCTTGTTCATAATGGTCACTAAAATGAACTTAGCTTGGAAATATTCACCTTTAAAATAAGCCCTCTTGGACTCCCTCATCCTCATCTTTTTAAACTTCTCGCTCTCAATTTCATCGTCATGTGTTATGAGCCGAGAAATATCCATCTCTTTTGTAAGCATTGTAGTTTTACATTCTATCTTCATCAAGTTGGATACACTCGAAATGGACATATTCATGCGACTTTAGAGCTTCCAATCAAAGAAGGTGAACACTTGGACAACTTAGTAAACTTGAGAAAATATTTCCTAACACTCACGCTGCGTTGCTTAAGATTCATGAATTTCATCACTTTGGCTTCCCTTGATAAAAGTTGGAAGAAATGATTAAGAAATGTGGCCTTGAATACCTCCCATATTAATAGTACTCTCATCACCAATTTTGGAATTCCATTGTGCGAACCAAACTTAAGCAACTCCCTTGACTTAGTAAGCTGCCAACTCTGCCTTCTCCTCGATAGACACCCCCATTATCTCAACTACATTGTAGACTTCATGAATAAACTCTTTTGGATATTCTTCTACCTTGGGACTGTAAAACTCAAGAGGATTCATCCATGTAAAGACTCTCATGCTAGAAGCCAAAGGAGGAGCTTTAGGTGTAATGGTAACTTGATTGGCTTGAGTAGCCATAGCTTGGCCAACATAGTGATGGAGGCTCGAAAATCTTCATTTGTCACTTAGTTTGCTAGAGGATCTTGTGGAGCTTGAGGAGCCAGAGTGATTGGTCCTCATCAGCTTTATCTTCCCTCTCCAATGGTGTACATCGTGGAGGCATCCTCTGAAAATTCCAAAGAACAAGCATTAAAGAAAAAGAATCTTAAGTCACTTCTTAGGGCACTACATAGATCACAAAAAAATAAGGATTGTCTATACGTCTCATAGCCTCCTAATCATAGATGTGGCATGCTTCACATCTATGAATAAGATTCTACTAGACGTGGCATGATGGACTCCCTAGGACACCTCAAAACCTTGTGCACTAATACCAAGTTTGTCATGATCCAAGCTTAGGGCCTAGTCATAACATAGCGATGTGGAACTGGAAGGTGCTCCATCAAATCCTCTTGGTATAACATAAACATGAAAAAGATAATAAAGCATAATCATAGGTCAAGCAAGCGAGAATAGTCTTAAACGTAAGCTAAACAAGGTAGTCAAGAGTCTTCTCATTAAAGGGAATTAGATCATATAATCTAGAACATTACTCTATATATGTAGATCTTGGCAGGGACTAGAACATGCCACTTGCTTACCGTCAAGATAACAAAGCAAATACAATAGTCTTTACATAGCAACCAACATACTCATGAATATAAAGGTTTGTCCTTGAATCATAGAAACTCACAAAATTCTTCACAAGTGATGCCCAAATCTAGCAACAATAGTAAGAAGTATTGTTATTGCCCATCCCTACATGGTGATACCATGTTAACAAAGAGTATGTGTTAGTACATAAGAATGTACGAAGTGTGTAGGCATGTAAAGCAGCAAGAAACATTATAACATAATAATGATATGCATAATTATATCAATAGAATAAGCCACAAGAGATGATGAATGATCAATGTATCTTTCAAATCATGGATATAAGAATTATAAAGTATTTCACAACCTAGTACATATACATATATGGGAAAAGGACCCTAGTTGACAATAAGATAATGCGGGCTACTATAGAAAATTTTGATGTTTCCTCCACACCGGAGAAGGAGTAGACTACTTACCAAGGTAAACTATACCTCACCTTGTGCCCCACCTCAGTGAGTATCATGACATATTGCTAGATGTGGGTCTATTAGCTAAGCCTTATAGGAACATAAACCTATGATGGCACAAAGTTATGATACAAGAGGATTTATATAAGGAGGCTTGGGGATTGTCCCCCTCACTCAAGCCTTATTCGGTGTTAAGCCAAATCCTATGCAATACATAAACATGCAAGATGGTAATCATCATTGAAATTCATAATTCGTAGTAGTCAAAATTTGTAACTTATAAAGTAGGTATCATTACCAAGTAAATCAATTCACATCATAAGAATAGTTCATCTACTTATCTTGCATATAAGTATGGATATACTCCTCATCTTGTAAACTTACATACCATTAGGGTTTTATATCATCGTCATAATCATGACCATAATCATACTTTATACTTAAAATCTCATTCATGAATCATAGCCTAACACTGAAATTAGGACAAAATATGGATTCATGGACAACTGAGTCTAAAATCATGTAATTGAATGAAATTCATATAAGATAACTGCAATTGAAATCAAATTGAAATATAAATAAGAGAACTAAGATCAATTTCACAAACCCTAATTATGTAATTAATATTCCTTGTAAATTAATTGAAAATCATGCAATTTATATAAATCATCATAATTCATATATAATTATGCAAATTAATGAAGTAATAATCATAACTCAAGATATTAGGGAGAAATCATGAAAATCTTAGAATTCATGTTTGGAACTTTAGAAAAGGTTTATATTGATTTGGGCTTCATGGATGAAATAGGTCCATAGGTGAAACTCTACATACCATGTTGAAGAAACCCTAGAGATTGGAAGAATGTGACCTTGAATTCATAGGGAAACTTGGAGCTTTAGCTTTCTCCAATGATGGATCCTTTTGAGATAGAAAAATTATAATGATTTGAGAGAATTTGGGATGGAATAAGATTGAGTGAGAATAAGAGTAGTTTTATTAGGTTTAAGGTTCTTAGAGACAGTTATAGGCTTAAAAAGATATATTTTAGGGTAAAATAGATAGAAAATATTGGTTAAATGGGCAGAAAATATCCAAAAAGCCCTTCATTAAAGCATCCAAATCCCAGTCTATGAGTCATAGATCCAATTACAACTTGTAAAATTACAGATTTCATCTTGGTTACCTTTGTGGCCTCTAAAAATATCTCTCAAACCCTAACTACATAACTCTTTCAGATCTATGACTCATCTTTCCTTTTAGGATCCTTAAAGTGCTCTGGTAAATGCCTTCCTGAAACTATCAAAAATGTGCTCTGGAAATGCTCATAGTCATAATTTCCATATATCTCAAAATCTGAGCATGATATCAAAAATCTGACTTTATATTCTCGATCATGGGGAAAAATTGAGCGGAAAATGGGTATAACCCGAATTTTAGAGGACCTGTAGCAAAAAATAAATTTCACAAATTTTCAAATTTCAGTGTGCATTCGTCACCAGGCCACGATGTAAACTACCGCAAATCAGTGTTATTCTTTCCTCCGCGATGGGTCCACGTCGCGGACAAGATGCGGACCAGTACAAATTTTTCCTTAATTTTTTCTGTCGGCAAAGGGCATTAGGGTCATAGCCCCATGCCCACTTATGCATTAAAACACCTTTACTTAGATAATTTTTTTAACTCTATTTCACTCAAAACCCTCACAAAAACCTCTGCATGATTTAATCAAATATCTCATTCAAATTTCATAGATTTCAAGCTTAACTTTGCAACTCAAGGATTCTCTACAAGCTCTAAGTTCTCTTCAAGCTTATCTAAAGAAAACCCAAGTTTGAGGTACGTGGGTTTCATACATTGGGTCCTTTCACTCATGGACTCCAATATTCCTTTTTATAAAAATTGTATGTTTTCAAGTTGTTTTATCTATGGGCATCTCTTATTATGAATTATGAATATAAATTATGTTGGTGTTTATGAAATGTTGGTTGATTTTGCATAACTAAATATTTCAAACTTATACCTTGAATTGGTTTTGTCTATAGACTATGAATGCTTTGAGCTATGAAACTATGACCTATTATGAGATTTGATGATGGACTTCAAGGTACCCTTGGTGGGTTAATTTGCATTGAGTTTTCTCAAATTGTTTCACTCTTGAATTGCATGATTTTGAACTAGTATCATGAGCCTACTAAGTGTTTGACAAAATGTCAAGTCAAAAATTCTCAAGTTATTGATGATCTATTACATGATTTACATGTCAACTGACTATATGATGATTAACACCTTTCAAGTATATATTGAGTTCATGAAAAGTATCTATGATGTTACAAGTATCAAGTTAAGCTCTCTTTCAAGATTTTTACCTATTGTGGGCCATTCATGTTTAATCAAGGTTCATATATAATTATGATCTACTCTCATGTTTCAAGTTAGGCTCACCATTAGAGGTCAAGCATGTTTAAGAGCTACTCATGTAATGTTTCCATGTTTCTTAAAAGTTATTGAAGTTATGATTATTTTAAATATACCATGGGATTAGACTTAGAACCGATGATTGGATGTCGGCGTGGACTATCTTCAAGGGTCCATACTCCTCTCCTCAAATTATGTGCCAACATAGGATTATACTTTAACCGTTCTATACTAGTGGATCCATTTAGTGCACTTTATCATAAAATCCACCTCGAAATGGGATGGGTTCCTATACGGATGATTTACCTTGGCAAGTGGACCACATCTTTACCAATGAAGGTAATCATCAGGATTCAAAGTTGTAGCTCGCTTGTTCTTACTTTTGTCGGTTAGGGTCTCTTCCCACACATGTATCATGTTTTATGCAAGTTGAATGATTTACAAGCATGTTTTACTTAAAACATTGCTCATGCATGCCATATTGAGATTAAACTTATCTATTGCTTACTATTATCAACATTATTACTGTATTGGCTTATGTCTTATTGCATTGAATCCTACATACTTATTATATTCAAATGTACTAACGCATACTCTATGCCTACATGATATTACCATGTAGGGACTGGAGCACAATTTGATCATCCTCCATGTGTCTAGTATGATCCCTTGAAGAAAGTCTTAGTGAGTCCTTAAGTCTGAGGACATTATCTTTATTACTCTTTCTATTTTGAGACTTCTTTATGTTGAACATTTGTTACTATGAGGGTGAGGCCGGAAAGTGTCTTGGCCCCCACTCCTTTCCATGTTAGAGGTATTGTTCAATATTATGATATACTTATGCTTGAGCTTGACTCTTTTACACTTTTATTATTGTCAAAGACTTCTCTTAGACTTGTTTCCCTTTTTATTATTTCTCTTGTTGTTGTTTACTATGCTTCCGCGACCAAGGATGTGTGATTGATATGCATAGAGGCTTATTTGATTCCCTTCGGGTTCCTATTTATTATGTCATGTCTGGGCCTAGGCTTGAGTCATGAAAAACTTGGTATCAGAGCACTAGGTTGTTAATGGTCCTCAGAATCCAAAACATCGCATCAATTTGCGTCTTATTCATGGTTGTGAAGTGCGCCACAACTATGAATGGCAGGCTATGAGGCGTCTTAGAAAATGTTTCACTTCTTTATGATCTATATCGTGCTTTAGGTGTAAGTGTAAGGCTTTTTCCCTTAACGAATACTCTTTGCTATTCTAGATCATGCTGATTCTAAGAAGGAGACTAAGGAGAGTCTGCACACCCGAGGAGCAACCGACCCCTCCCGCTCCTCAAGCTCCTCAAGGTGGAGGGGTAGGCCAAGATGAGTTCCGAGATGTTATTGCAATGTTGGCTCATGCTATGACCAACAAAATCAACCAAGGGGCCCAAGCCCCTCATGCTCCTACTCCGGAATCTAGGGTGAGGGATTTCACTAGAATGAAGCCATCGGAAATCCCTGGGTCCAAGACGAATGAGGATCCCCAAGAGTTCATAGATGAGGTGTGCAAGGTGCTTTCCGTCATGAGGGTCAATTCAAAGGAAAAGACGGAGGTGGCGGCCTACCAACTCATAGGGGTGGCTCAAATTTGGTTTGCACAATGTAAGTTAGAGAAGGGAAATGATGATGCTATCCTTGGGAAGAGTTCAAAGCAGCATTCCTCAATCGATTCTTCCCTATCGAGCTAAGGGAGGCTATGATGATGGAGTTTATGAACCTTAAGCAAGGTTCTATGAGTGTGAGGGAGTATGTCCTCAAGTTCAACCAATCCACAATTTGTTGCCAAGCCTAGATCAAGGATAAACAAACTTATATCGGATGTGTTCGACTTGGTAAATGAGGGATGTTGTACCACTATACTAGTAGGTGATATGTATTTGTCCTACCTTATGATATATGCCGAGCAACTAGATAGGGAAAAAACTTAGAAAATGAAGAAGTGGTGAGTCTAAAAGTTCTTATTTTGAGGGTGGTTTCCAAGGATATAAGGATGGCCAGTTTCCATAAGGCCACAAGTTCCAAGGCCAAGGGTCATCCAATGTTCTTACCAAGAGGTTTACCAATGATAGGGTGACTACAAATGATTCCAAGGTGCTAATTGAGGAATGACAAAACTTAGATGCCCAAGGTGAGAAAAGAATCATAGTGGTCCATGTTTGAGGAATTCTAATGCTTTCTTTGGTTGTGGTGAGATATGTCATAAGGTTATTGATTGTCCTCATGGTCAAAACAAAGGTAGAGATAGTCATCCACAAGGCTAAGATGCAAATGAGGGTCAAAAGGGAATACGAGGCCAACAAGGGGGTGCACCAAGGCAAAATAGATTATATGTTATTCAAGGGAGTCAATGGGTGAAAGAGTTGCCCTATGTTTTCACCAGTATGTTAAAGGTTTTTTATTTTGATCTGTATGTATTGATAGAACCAGGTGCCACTCTTTCTATTATTACTCCTTTTGTTGCCAAAAAGCTTCATATTAGTCCTGAATTGTTGTGTGAACCTTATGAAGTGTCTACCCCCGTTGGTATGTCCATTGTTGCTAAAAAAGTCTATAGAAATTATCCCATGTTCATATTTTATAAAGTCTTGCCTTGTGATTTTGTTGAATTGGATATGGTGGATTTTGATGTCATTCTTTGGATGGATTGGTTGCATGCGTATTATGCTTCTGTTTGTTGTAGAACCCCTAGGGTTAAATTTCAATTGCCTAATGACCTTATCCTTGAGTAGGAAAGTCATGAAGTGGTGGTCAAGGGTAGATTCATTTCTTGTCTTAAAGCCCAAAAGTTGATTTCTAAGGGTTGTCTCTGTCATCTTGTGAGGGTTAGGGATGTTGAGTCCAAAGTCCTTCCTAGTGAGTTTGTTCTGGTGGTTAATGAGTTTCTTGATGTCTTTCCCAATGAGCTTTCCAGTATTCCTCCCAAAAGGGGAATAGATTTTGGCATAGACCTTCTTCGCAATACACAACCCATTTCTATTCCCCCTAACCGTATGGCCCCGGCAGAATTAAAGGAGTTAAAGGAGCAATTGAGGGATTTGTTGGAAGAAGGTTTCATAAGGCCTAATAAGTCACCTTTGGGTGCACCGATGTTATTTGTGAAGAAAAAGGATGGTTCTCTTAGAATGTGCATTGATTACCGGCAACTTAATGGGGTCACCATAAAGAACGATCAACTTCAAGGAGCTAGTCACTTTGTAAGCTTGATCTTTTGTCAGGGTATCACCAAGTGAAATTGAGGGAGTGTGACATTCCCATGATGGCTTTCCGGACTAGGTATGGGCACTTTGAGTTTGTGGTTATGTCATTTGGGTTGACTAATGCACCAACTATATTTATGGATCTCATGAATAGGGTCTTTAAACTCTACCTTGACTTGTTTTTGGTGGTTTTTATTGATGATATCTTGGTTTATTCTCATAGTGAGGAGGAGCATGTGAATCACTTGAGGGTGGTGTTTAAAATCTTGAGGATGGAGAAGTTTTATGCTAAATATGAAAGAGGTTGCTTTTCGTGGGGATGTGGTGTCGGGTGATGGCATTAAGGTGGATCCTAAGAAGACAGACGTGCTTAGAAATTGTCCTAGACCTTTGACTTCATCGGATATTATATGTTTCTTAGGTTTGGCGAGTTATTTCCAGAGTTTTGTAAATGATTTCTCTTCTATTGCTTCTCCTATGACTAAGTTGATCCAAAAGAAGGAAAATTTTGTGAGGACCGATGAAACAGAGAAGAGTTTCCAAACTTTGAAACATAAGCTTGTCTCTGCACCTATCTTGGCTCTACTGGAAGGGTTGGAAGTGTTTGTAGTATATTGTGATGCCTCAAGAATTGGTTTGTGGTGTGTTTTGATGAAAAATGGTAAGGTGATAGCATATGCCTCTAGGAAACTCAAGGTGCATGAGAAGAATTATCCCACACATGATCTTTAATTGGCAGCCGTGGTATTTGCTTTGAAAATTTGGCTTCACTAATTGTATGGGGTTCATGTTGATGTGTTTACCGACAAAAAGAGTCTCCAATACGTGTTCACCCAAAAAGATCTTAACTTAAGACAAAGAAGGTAGTTAGAGCTCCTTAAAGATTATGATTTGTGCATTATCACCCCAGCAAAGCTAATGTTGTGGCCGATGCTCTAAGTAGAGTGTCTAGGGTAGTCTGGCTCATGTTGATAGTGGTTGCTAGGAGATGGCTAGAGCAGTTCACTGATTGGCTAGATTGGGGATTAGGTTGGATGAAGTTGATAATTGTCACGACCCAAGCCTAGGTCCTAGATGTGACACGGCAAATGGGGAACCCGAAGGAACCCCAATCAAGCCTCTTGACTTTGTCATTACACATCATTGGTCGCGGAAGCATATAAAAGACATAAAGTAAGAATGGGGTGAAGGGGCTAAGGGATAGCTTTCAAAACATCATAACCAAGAGGTAAGATCAAACTCATATCATAGATACATAACATGTCCAACAAACACCTCTAATACGTACATAAGAGCAGGGGCCAAAACAAAGCAACCGGGCTCACCCTCATAGTCAAATAGAACATAAAGTAAAGTGTCTCAATGGTAATATAACATAGACCAAGGTCTCCGAAATGGAGGACTCACCAACTAGCTTGAATAGCACTAATTAGCCATGTGGAGGAGGAGGATGATCAACTTGGCTACCGGTTCCTACATGGTGATATTATGCATAAAAGAGTATGCGTTAGTACGTTTGAATGTACTAAGTATGTAGGATGCAATGCAACAAGAATTAGGTATCACAACCAATATGCATACACAAGGCAATAGGCATAACATAGCAATATGGCATGTATGATCAATGCATAAGTAAAACATGCTTAAGTAACTCATGCTCATATGGGATATCACTTGTGAAGAATAGACCAAGCAAGATTTCTAAAGTATAAACCCCTTGGTTGGTTGATGATGATCTCACCCCATCACCCTGGTGGTGTGGTACAAACCCCTCACATGGTTGATGACAATCACACCTTA
>JAPFFP010034044.1:0-15436 GCA_026153255.1 Solanum medicagineum | reverse complement strand
TATGAAGAAAGATATTGGTTTAACTTGGATAAAATATTTGAAAAAACTTTTTAAAAATACTCCTTCCATTTTCTTTGGAAAAACTTCTAGAACTTTTTTTTTTAAAAAAAATAAAGGTTTTAAAGAGGTATATTGTTTTGATTTAAAAAAAATTATGGAAACAAATCTAATAAGGTGGGGGTTTATTTTATTTCATAAAGAAAAATGTCATAATAAATATTTAAGAAAGAAAAAGAAAAAAGAGAGAGTTGTTAGTTTGAAGAGTATCAGTGTGCCAAAAGATTGATGGAAGGGTATTTTTAGACCAAAAGATGGACGAATGATCTTTATACACCTTTTCCTATAGTTGGAGGTATTTTTGGCCATTTTTCCTATTATTATCTATAAATTTCAATTAAAGAGATATGAACAATAAAATAGATTTATTTTATATTAATAAAAATAAAACTTGATAATTATATTATGCTAAGTGATAAGCTAATAAAAGTAATGTTAACAATTAAAACATGTTATATTATTTTTATTTATATATATTTGATTATGAGGTATTGAAGATGGGGTGAGGTGATGAAGGAGTGGAATGTAGAGAAAGACGGGATATATTTAATTGAGAAATAATATGATAGTTGAATGTTTAAAATATAATATCTTTCAACATGTTTGATAAAATATCACAATAATATAAAATACTTATAATTAATAATTTAGTATTATCCGCACATCGCGTAGATACATATACTAATATTATTTATAAGTGCATACTTGGCTTCTATCAAACTAACTTAATGGACAATTTTAGTCCTATCACACTTTGAATTCAATAAAACTCAATTTTATTCTAGACACTAACAAGACATACATAATTAAAAGTTAAAAGGATTTGACTTATCGAAACAAACAAAATAAGAATATGGATTACAATCCTTAAATAATTCAGATAATACAAACAAAAACATAACAAACTATCAAGATGTTTTCCTTGTAAGAAGAGAAACATCTTTCTAATACTTGAAGCATGACATGCTAGCCACGAGTTTCGCATCCATTTTGAGATTTTCATTAGTGCGATGGGGATAAAAGTGAAATGACTTCGAAGGTCATTTTTTGCATTCTCGACAAAATTATTATTTTGCTTTTTTCGAAAGTTGGTTTGGGTCATTTTTTATTAAGTCTAGAAGTTAAATTTTAAAAATCATGTGAAAAGTTATGATTAAAGAAAGGTGGTCATCTTGAGTTTCGAGTGTCAAATTACAATTTTGTCGATTTTATTAGCTCTGGAATACAGATGCGGGTCTAAAAGAACCAATGGAACTGAATTTAGGATTAAAATGAAGATTTTAGACCCAAAGATGCATTTTTTTAGTTGAATTCAGACCATAGTTTGATTATGGTCAATATTCGGAGTTTGGAAGCTCCAATTGGAATTTTGACAATTTTAGTGGTTTCAAGTGGTGAAACTAACGCTAGAAATAGTCTCGTTGTAATTTTGTAAAGTTTTCGAGGACAATTTGAGTATTTTGAGTTTTAACTATTCTTTGAGTTTTATCGGCTTTCGGACTGAGAAGGTCTCAAACTCAAATTCTAATGATTCTATTGAGTCTGAAACGTCATTTGTGGTAGATTTGCATGTTTGGTTTATGTGCATCAGGTTCTGAACGAACCTCGAAGGTTCGTTTCATGTGTGAAATAACTGTATTTAGGCTGCAATCTGGTGTAGTCACCTAATACTCTGCATTCGCGGAGGGTTAGCCTTCTTGACCTCCGTATTCGCCGGAGGAGGACTTTGCGTTCGCGGAGGGTTAGCCTTCTTGACCTCCGTATTCACCGGAGGAGGACTTTGCGTTCGCGGAGTATTAGCCTCCCAGTCCTTCGCGTTCTTGGATGGAGACTTCGCATTCGTGAAGTGTTAGTTGAGTTGACCTCTGCTTTCGTGAATGCCCTTCCACATTCGCAGAGTGTATTCGTGACTGAAATAGTGTGTAATTTTAAAGTTTCGGATTTCACCATTTTTCACCAATTTTAATACTCTAAGCTTGATGAGAAATTTCAAGGATTTTCAAGATAAGGCTATTGAATAACTTGTTTCTAACCTACATCTTCAGTTCTCATTGATTAAATTGTGATTTTACATGGAATTTAGGGGTTTTAATTGAAGAAGTTGGGGTTTTCTCACACATTGATTTTTTATACAAAAATGGTGATTTTGACTCCTTTTTCAAAGTAGTTTTCGCCATTAGATTTGTTATCACTTGGGGAACATTTTCATGCAAAAAATTTCAAATTTTGAAAATCTTTTGTGATATAAGTTTCTGGATTATTTTGTCCATTTCACCCAAGTTGCTTAATTTTAGTATCATTAGTCTTGTAATGTGATTGTAATGCTATATTTGACTAGATTGTGGTGATTTAGATTACCATGGAAGGGAAAAAGGCATAGATATTGAGACTTCTACTAAGGCAAGTGGACTTCTAACCTTTTGTTATTATGATTGAACCTTGTATTATCCTATATGAATGTGTTTGGGTGATTTGTGGCATAAAATGGGTTAGAACTATATTATTGTAGGCTTTAATCATGAGATTTCAGATTGGGTAATTGTAAATATTTGTGAATTCTTAACTTGTGCAACAAATGTGGAATTTCAATTATTTGTGAAAATTGAAGATTCTCTTGATGTTGATATTGAGATTGTGATAACATTGAAATTGTATTATGAATACTTGAGAAATTAGTGGATTATTCGAAATTGATTGTTGAAGTAAATGATTCATGTAGACATCTTGCATATTTTTATTCTTATGAAAATGATTATTGTGTTATGATGATATGTTCGCTTGATGTTCTATTGATGATGAAAAGTCGAAGATAAATGTAACACCTTACAAAATTATCGAAATACCCCTAAAAGTAATTGTGCGCATAACGTGTCTTTCTAAGCTCTAATTGTAAATCCAAGACCGGATTTGCAATCAGCGAGAAAAATTGAGTGGGAAAATGGCCTTTACCCGATTTTAGAGCAACCAGGTCGAAAATTAATTTTCTAATTAATTGAAAAACAGTGTTAGTCGCGCCCTTGGCGCAATGCGGATGGAACGATGACTGACACTTATGTTTTTTTTTTGAAATTTTTGACGTAAACTTGAAGGAATGAACTTTCGCGAAAAAACAATGTCCACGCCCCTGGCGCGACACGGACATGAAGTTGCCGGATGAAAATTATTTCTTTTATTACGGAAGGGCCTTTTGGTCATTTCCCCACCTATCCCAAGTCCCAAAAACATGTTTAAGGATCGTTTATATCAGATTAAGGGTTTCAAAACCCATTTTTTCTTAACTTCTAAACGAGAGTTCTTGAGAGAGAAAGAAGAGAAAGATTGGGGATTCAAGATTGGAGTCAATTCCTTGAAGACCATCAAGTGTGTTCTTCATCCCAGGTATGTAAGGCTACCCAAAGCATGGATTGATCTCCCATGTGCCCCCTTTAATCGTAGAAAGTTGATAGTTGAAGGTGATGGGTCTGTCTACAAAATTCTTGAAGGTTTTACTGAAACTATTTTATTTTACAGGTATTTTATGGAATTGATGATCATCATAACTTGAATCATTTGTTTAAATTATTTATTTGAATTACTATATAAACCCTACATGCTTACCTTGTCAAAGATTTCAAGAATGAACTTAAGGGTTGATGTCTAGAGCCTTGACCATATGGGTATGCTTGTTTGTTATGGTCCGGGTCCTGAGTTGAATGTGTTGATGATTGATGTTGATGAGATTGATATCCTTAGAGTCTTAAAGAGGTTGAAGTTAATCTTAAAGAATGTTGCTAACTCCTTGAGTTGATAGTTGGTCTGATGAGTTGACGTTCTTGGTCCAAAAGAGACTAGATGATGAGAAATCTTGATGTTTGATGCATGTTAAGTCCTAGGAGAAGTATCGAGCATCAAAATGGGTAAGAGTGAGTCCCGCTCTTACCCATAACTAATTGGCCAGCGTAGGAGAGGATTGGACCGTAAAAATGGATGTTTTCTTAGTCCCAAAAGAGGACTTGATGTTATTTTGGATCCAGAGATAGTCACGCCCTTTTACCCCGGCAAGGTACTGGGCGAATGTCGCAATGACATTGCTTCATTGTATCATCACCGGCTTATAGGTGATGGTTGTAGGTTCGAGAAACTCCCAGATAGGTTTCATCTTGATAGTATTCTGATGTTGATGTGATAGTATGAGTCTTGATTGATGTCAATGTGATGGTATATTTTTCTTATTCTATTTACTTTTAGCCCGTTTTACATATCCTACATACCATGTCCTGATGCCATTTGGCACTGCATAGTTTCATGATGCAGATTCAGTATACAGAGGACTTTAGCAGGCGAATCATTGAGGTTCAGAGATTCCTAGCTTCAGAGACTTGGTGAGTCCTCCCCTGCCTTCGGAGGGTACTTCATTTTCATATGTTTTGAGTCTTTAATTTGAGTTGTGGTAGTCATGGCCTATCATGGTACCTTCTTAAACTGTAGAAACAAAGGCTTCATAGACATAGAGTTGATGGTTTTGATGTTGGGGTCCTTCCCCTTTTCTTCTAAACTGAGATGTTCATAAATTTTCTTTTTAGTACAAATATTGATGTCTAGACGTGAGGCCTATGACCCCTTTTTCTTGATGTGGATGTGATGAGACAGAACTGCCCACTTGTTTGGATTTACTTATTCTTATGTCTTCCGCTGATCTATTGACTGAACGAAGGTGATGAAGCCAGGTGGTTCGCTCAGGGACTAGTAATAGTCTCTGAGTGTCGGTTACGCCTAAAGTACCCTCCTGGGGTGTAACAAGAAATGGTTCTAGCTAGAAAAACAAAAGGAAAAAAAGAAATTAAAAGCTAAAGAAAAATGATTCTGGCTAGAAAAAGAAAAGAAATAAAAAGTAGAACGGAAATGGTTCCCGCGAGATATAAAAGTAAATGTCGAAGGGAAATGGTTCTGGAGGGTACATGGTCCATGTGAGGCCTTCATGGGTTTCGATCTAAGGTTATCAACGCATGTGTATCGTAGGACAGACATGCATCATGATTACTTGACATTGTATCACATTATTTACATTTCATAGCATCACTCCATCTCATATCATTTTTTCTTGAAGTTGTTATATGTACTATATGTGATGGGTGGAATGTTTTGAGCCTTATGCATTGTGAAGCTTGATATATTGAAAGATTGTGAAATATGTTGATAACTTGAGTCATGTATATTGTAAAGATTGGATTAAGTGGATACTAGGTTATGAAACTGAAACTCCTTATGTTACTGAAGGTCTATTATGTTACTTGACTTTGGGAATAAGTTGAATATTTTGGGATACTATTCTATAATGGGTGTGTATATATATATCGTGCTATGCTAGGATTTTTTTGAGTGCAGGTATGTAGTTCAACAGTATGTGATTGGGTGGATAGGAGTACTTGTGTTCTTCAACGCTTTACTTAAGGTTTAGTTTCCATTTGCTGAGTATCGTGTTGTTTAGTGCTCACTCTTTGCTATACTTTTTTAGGTTGTGAGTTTGGTCCCTCCTGTTAGACTTCTCAGTGACAGGATCGAGCTTTTGTATCTCTTGAGAGGTAGCTAGTTGTCTCTTCGACAGACCCTCGGGACTCCCCTTATCATGTTAGGTTCTATTTGAGGACTAGATATTGAGACTTGTATTATCTTTTGATTATTATTATTTAGAGACTTATACATGTGACTCCAATTCTGGAATGGTTGTAGTTTGGATTTCTTGTGTTTATCTTCCAGTTTTGGCTATTTTATCTTCCGCTTTTGTTATTGTATAAGGCTGTTCAGGTTTGAGCTGACTTGCTTTGGTGGGTTAGATGATTGTCATCACATCCGAATTTCTGATCGTAACAAAAAGTGCTTTTAAAACTTTCTATTTGCAGCATAACAAATTTAAGTGGTGCACACATTTTAGAACTTTCTTTGAGCTATAAAATAGAAATTAAAAAAAATTAAAAGTAATGAGAGCAAATAATTTTGAAATCAGAATTTGATGCTACTTTAGTGATGGACTATTATGCAAATATAATATATGTTCAGATATACATAAATAAAGTGTATATTTTTTTGAAAGATTTTTGTTTATTCTCGAATTCAATTAGTTGTACTATTTCAGCTTCTACATAATGATTTTTTGTTTGCAAATCAAACTTCAAATTGATTAACATGTCCACATAAATAAAAATATGTCATTACATGTTAAGATAGTGATTGTATCGTCATGTTCATATTGCATGAATATTTCATCATTCCTTTATTATTTTTGCAAAATATTGTGTAGACATAATTTGTTTACAAAATAAAAATTTGTACGTCAATTTTTGTATTTGAAAATATAAAATCAACATTGCGTGCTAGATTCAAGACTAACGACATAGGAGATTTCATAGCCATTGAATTCTTAGAAGGCTCAGGAGAAATTTCATACGTATACTTTGTCATTACAAATCAATTCAATAAAATTTGCATTGTCATGAGTTGGCAATAGGTATTAACAATGTTTAGATCAATGTCCTGCATCATAACTCTCTTTTCTTGGATCATATCTTCTATGGGCTTCTATAATGTCCAATAATATTCTGTGTTGCGTCTCTGGATGTTAAAGTGATATTCACATCGTGTGGCGAGGATAAAAATCCTTCTAGAACTTTTTATTGCAACATAACAAATTTAAGTGGTGTACACATTTTATAACTTTCTTTAAGCTATAAAATAGAAATCAAAACATACAAAAGCTAAAAAGTAATCAGAGCAAGTAATTTTAAAATTAGAAACTTGAAAACTTGAAGCTACTTTTGTGATGGATTATTTACGCAAGTATAATATATACTTACCCATACCAAAATAATATGGATATTTTTCGAAAGATTTTATTTATTCTTGAATTCAATTAGTTGTACTATTTCAGCTTCTACATAATGATTTTTGTTTACAAATCAAACTTCAAATTGATTAACATATTCCCTTAAATAAAAATATCTCATTACATGTTAAAACAATGACTGTATTATCTTGTTCGTATTGCATGAATATATCATTACTTTTTTGACATTTTCGCAAAAAATTATGTAGATATAATTTTTTTAATCAAGTATAAACTTGTGGGTCAGTTTTTATATTTGAAAATATGAAATCATGATATCAATTTAGGTCGTTTTGATGAGTAAATAGGGTCTTAAACCCCATTCTAAGTCTTTTTCACAACACTTGAAAGTTAGAGTTTGAGAGAGAAGAAAGAAGAACGTGAAACTGAAGAATTCAAGGGAGAATTCTTGAAGGTTGACTCATAGAGCTTCATAGGCTAAACTAAAACTAGGAGATTTTTCTCCCATGTGCCCCATAGATGGTCATAGAAGAGTTGAAGGTCTAATGAGTCTATATATATGATTCTTGAATGGTTTCTTGAAGATTTTCTTGAAAATTATGTTACTTATATGTATTTTCATATATTGATGATCATCATAAACTTATTTTCTTGAATCAAATACTTTTCATGAGATATTGTATAAACTCTACATGATTATTTTGAAAGCATGCATGAATGAACCTAGGGATTGAGTCTAGAACCTTGATTTGAGAATGTCGATTGTGATTGTATGTGAGGATGTTGATGAGTCGATATAACTTGATAGTCCCATGAGTCTCCATAAATGAACTCTAATGACTTATTTATTCGATTATTGCATAATGATTATTCTAAGGCTTGAGATGTTGATTGGTGAGATAATTAGAATCTCTATGAGACTGATTGAAAGATAGTGCCTCCACAAGGCTGATTGAGATAGTTTGATTGGATGGATTGTTTTATGAAGATTGAGTCATGGGAAGAGTATCGAGAACCAAAGAGTAAGAGTTAATCCAATTCGCACTCGCCAAACTACGTCGCCAAGCGTAGGAGTGGACTAAGTCATTAAAGTCGGACAAGTCTCTATCTTGAGGGCTAAGTTCGTTAGAGTCGGACACGTTCTCACTTGAGGGCCAAATCCGTTAGAGTCGGACAAGTTCTCATTCTATAGATTGATTCTGTCAGAGTCGGACAGGTCCTCGCCTTATTATTCTGAAACAATAGGACTTGATTAGTTGATTGTCCAGATCCATTATGGTTTCGATTCGTTTTCTACCTGGCAAGTACGGAATGACTGTGGCAACATCAGCGTGATTATTGCACAATTACTGGCACATAAGTGATTATTGTCAGATAAGAGAAACTCCCAGAAAAGTTCCCACATTGAATACTCTGACTCGAGATAAGTTGAGATGAGTCTTTCTGAGACGAGTTTGATTTGATTGATGAGTTGATTGGTTGATGAGTCACTTGTCTACTCTTTATTCTTTGTTTTAAATAGGCATTTGACATATTGATTAGTTTCTATATTGAGTTGATTGATGTTTCTATATTGTTCTACCTGTTTCGGTTTCATTCAGTTATTTTACATACCGTATATTCTACGTACTAACGCCACTCTAGTGCTGCATCATTTTATGATGTAGATACATGTGATAGAGATCATCAGCAGGCACATCGTTGAGGATTTTTGAATATTTAGCGGATTAGTGAGTCTCCCCTACATCGGAGGATTCATTACTTTATTTTCATCTTGCTTTGGAGTTAAATTTGCCAGCTTTATTTTTTATTGAGGTAGCCATGGGTCTGTCATTGGCACCACTTGATAGTGATAGAGGCTTCACAGACTAGAGTTGAATGTTGATTGTTAATTGTTGAGCTAGTTCTTTCTACTAGCCTTCCATTTATTATATGTTATCTTGAGATTGGATAGATGTGCCCATTTACTTCCTTCTGTCTTCCGCTGATTAGAAGAGTTTACTGATTGAATGATTGAGATGAGGCCAAGTGGTTCGCTTGGAGACTAGCAATAGTCTCTGGGTGCCAGCCACGTCTTGGGTACCCTCCCGGGGCGTGACGCTGCTATTTGTTTACCTTTTTTGTATTCTCAATTTATTGTTCCTCCACTTTTTTATTTTTAGTAGTAGTATTTTATTAATTCATTTACTAACTAAATTATAAAAATATTAGCTGTAAGCTTTTAGAAGGAAATCCTTCTTGGCAAGTATCTGAGTACCAGGGGCAGATCTAAGAAGAGTCAAGAGATATCACGTAACACTACTTCATTCAAAAAAATTCACTAAATATATCCATATAGTTAAAGGCAAAAAAGTATACAAAGGATATATTTAATAAAGTTGACACAGAAGTACTCTAAACTTAGTTTTGTCTGCTAGTTTCATGGTCAAGATTGTGTGTTCAAACCTAGAAGTTGTCATTTTTTGTACATTTTCATTTTTAAGTTACATTTGAAATTTTCCATTCACCATCTCATAGGTTTATAAATGTTTAGTACTATTACAATTTTAAAGAGGATATTTTGAATGCATTTAAAACAAAAAAAAAACACCACTTGATTTTTTTAATAATTTTCTTAAAATATTTCTTTTTTAAAATGTATTGTAGTGAACGTAAATTTATTTTATTTATATTTAATTCTTTTCTAAAAAATATGATCTCACATTATTTTATTTATTATTTTTCATTTTAAATAGTGACACTCCTTATGAGAAATCTTGTGCACGCCCTTGTGAGGACCTATGACTATCGAATCTTGGATCTACCATTGAACACATCTACATGCGCTCCATATAAGTAATGCGCCAAATCTTGTGAGCAAGTATTATAGCTACCAACTTAAGGTCATGAGTTGGATGATTACTCTTATGAACCTTGAGTTGTTTAGAAGCATAAGTTATCACCTCACCTCTCTGCATCAATACACAACCCAAGTCAACTCTAGATGCATCACAATAGATCACAAAATCGTATGTTCCATCAGGTAATGTCAAAACTGGAGCAGTAGTCAATTTATCCTTCAATTTCTGAAACTCTCCTCGCAAGTATCAGACTATTAGAACTTAGCCTTCTTTTAGGTCAGCTTAATCAATGGTATGGACGAAAATCCCTCTACAAATCTGCAATAATAGCCAACTAAACCCAAGAAGCTCTGTATGTCGATTGGAGAGGTGGGTCTAGGCTAACTCTTCACTGCCTCAATTCCTGGGTATCAACCTGAATACCATCTCCAGAACTATATAGCCTAAGAAAGTCACTGATTCAAGCCAAAACTTACACTTAGGGAACTTTGTATACAATTTTATGTCCTTAAGAGTTTGTAGGACAACCCTAAGGTGATGAGCATGCTCTTTCTTATTCTTGGAGTAAACCAAAATATCATCTATAAAGACAATCATGAACATATTAAGATATTGCTTGAACGCTCTATTCATCAGATCTATAAAGGATGCAGGTGAATTAGTTAATCCAAAGGATATGACAAAGAACTCAAAATGGCCATAACGAGTCCTAAAGGATGTCTTCAGGATATCACATTCTCTCACCTTCAACTGATGGTAACCTGATGAGAGGTCTATCTTTGAGAAACAAGAGACACCCTGAAATTGGTCAAATAAATCATATATCCTGGGGAAAAGATACTTATTCATTATGTTGGCCTTATTCAATTGGCTATAATCAATACACATTCTAAGACACCCATCGATCACCCTAAGGAGAGAAGTTCGACCTAATAAAGCCCTTATCTAGCAAATCTTTTAGTTCCTCTTTCAATTTTTTAAACTTGGAATGAGTCATTCTATAAGAAAGAATAAAGATAGGCTGAGTATTAGCAAGAAAATCAATCCCAAAGTCAATCTTTTTATCAGGAGGGACTCCAGGCAGATCTCAGGAAAGACTTTATGAAACTAATTGACAATCTAAATTGACTTGTAAGATAAAGACTCTATAATAACATCTTTAACTCAAACTATGTGATAACTAAACTCTTTAAAGATTAACTTTCTTTTCCTATGGTAGGAAATAACTTAAACTTAGGTTCCATAGGACTACCCTTCCACTCTATGACAGACTTATTCGAAAAATGAAACTTGACAGTTTGGGTCTTACAATCGATAGAGGCATAACAGGCGTGAAGTCAATCCATGCCAAGAATCACATCAAAGTCAATTATCTCTGACTTAAGTATGTCTACCAAGGTATCTCTATGATAGATAGACACAAAATAATCTCTATAGACCCTTTCAGCTTGAATAAACTCACCAACTGGAGTAAAAACACTAAAGAGCTCAAGAAGACATTTAGGGAGGATCTCAAATAAATTCACTGGCCATGCAAGAGGTCATAAATGATAATATGGCACCCGAATTAAGTAATACATATACATCATGAGAAAAGACTCGAAGCATACTCATGATATTATCAGGCGAACTCTCCTGATCCTGGCGACTAGCCATGGCATACAAATGATTTGTACTCTCATACCTGTAATAGTAACTCTCTTATTATTATTGGTTGATGGTGTTGTCGAAGAATGAGCATTGTTACCTCCATTATCCGGCTTTCTCATAGGGCACTCATTCTAGAATTAACCAGCTTGTCCACACCTATAGCAAGTATTTTTGCCCTCACGGCACCTTGGTGGAGTTTACCACACTTGCCACGTGGACCTTCCCTTTTGAACCTTGAGTTATACTAACTTGGGATTGAGAACCTTGAGATCTGAAATTCTGATGACCTTAAGACTTCTTATCATACTTGTTACTCGTAGCTGGTACACTTGCTGAGGATGGTGCATTAGTCGAAGGCCTTTTCTGAAAATAGGACCTATCCCCTTACTTTGTTTATACAGGTTAGGCTCATGCCTTGCTGATTTGGAACTCTTGCTCATGTTCTCCTCCATATCCCTCTTCTTATCCTTCTCAAGTTATTGTGCATAAACCATGAGTCTAGAGATGTCCGTACGTGGAATCAACAAGGTCTTTTTATGCTCTTTCTTCACATGTTTGCCCGGGATAGATATAAATGTCATTATTCTAGATCTCATGTTAGGGACCATCTCGGGAGCATACCTGGATAACTGAATGAAATTGAGGCCATACTCTTTGGTAGTCATCCTCTCCTACTTCAAGTTAACAAACTCCTCGATCATAGGGGTGTGCAAAAACCGAATTGACCGATAAACCGAACCGATAAAAATATTATTGATTTATTGTTATTGGGTTATTAGGTTATCGAATTTTCAATGGTTTTGAAAATAAAAATTATTAGGTTATCAGTTCGATATAGGTTTTTACAATTGGGTTATTGCGTAAGTCGACAACCCAATAAGATTATAATAATTCATTATTTTACCCTTTCGTAAATATTAAATATTAGTAATTTAATAGTAATAGGACACTATAGTAGTGTTGACACCCAATGTTTATCCTCCATAGTATAAATCAATCGTTAAGCTTTTAATTTTAAAAATTTTGTCCAAAGTAGAACATACTTGTATAGTTAATATGCATAAAAAAAATCATTCTTTCCAATTCCAATGAGATATATTAAATTTGAGTCTTTTTGCGCAACTTGCGCCCTTTTCTTGCTCCTTTAAAGCGGCAAGCATTCTTTGGAGATCTTCTAAGGAAGACTCCCGATCTTTTTGTCGGCCCCCAAAGATGTATAGTTAGCTTTCAAAAATACAAAAAATAACTTTCCTCAAATAAATTTTATTTTATTTTTATCTTACTTTTTCTTTTATAAGTTATTAGTTTATAATTAATTTAATTATTTCAAGCTGTTAATATTAAAAACTCTTCAATTAATTTGTATTAATTTGTCTTGTAGACGAATTAGGTAATTGAATTCGATTCGATTACATTTAGTTGGCTATGATTGCAACCGAATGACCAATTTTTAAAACTGAAATCCCCTCCCTTAAAACCCATTTTCAGTTCTATTTTATTCCTTTTTGGACCAATCTATCAACCCAATTTTTCCTTGACCCGACCAATCCAACACATATACCCTACATAATACTTACACAAAGACATATACTCCCAAACCAGCAGCTCACGCGCTTTTTTTAATATTTTGCACAGCCTCATACGTCATCTTCTCCAAATAAGCAAAACGCGAGAGTAATTTAGCGATGCAGTCCCCTTTGACCAGCAAAATGATACCCAGCTAGGTCTCCATCATCTTTCCTAAAATGGTAATCTGTAAACGCAGCAGCAAAAGCTTCAGCACACAGCAGCCCACAATCTCAGCTCTCAAGAATTTGAGTTTGGTTTTTGAATTTTTCCCAATTCTCATACTGTTTCCCCATGCAATTTCTATCCTAATGTCTTCTATAAATAGGCCTCTCATTCATCCATTTGGAGGGGAGAAGAGTTTAAAATTTGAGGGCAAGAACAGTGTTCTCGCTAAAACAAACTTTTCATTTCATCGGAGTTTTTTTATTTTTTTGGTGGAAAGCCTTCCAGTTCATCTCGTTTCAGTTTGCTGCCCCGATAAAGGTAATACCTCAATCCTTCTTTTTCTTTTCATATCTTGCGTTTGAAGATGAATGTTGAGGCTATGTTTGCACTATGCTAATTTTTAACTGAAAATGTTATGTTAAAACAAGACTACACTGTGAGTTGTTGTTATTGATCGTATTAGGTTGTAGTTGGTTTTAAAGCTTTAAATGATGCGTCTTTACCACTTCATGAATTGAAAATTAGCTCTTTGATGCGAGTCTTAGTATTTACTGTAAAGATTCGTCCTTATTTTGTCTCTCTTTCAATCTTTCTATTGCAACTTTGGTCACTTCATCTTTGATCCATGCTTCATACTTGCATTTGTTCTTAATTTTTAAAAGGTGTGATCCTTGATCGAGTCACTTATGCAACATTCAGATTTATCTACTTCGATGTGGCTATTCCTTGATCTGTTTCTGTCAAATGATGTTTGGAATTTGAGGTTATCTTATGTGTTCTGTCATGTATTTGTTAAGATTGGCCGACTTATCTTTGTTCATGTAACTATGTAATGGGTGTTATTGTGTTATAACAAGAGAAGGTTGGTCTGTTGTGTTTAAGTTCTGGTTTCTTAGTTGTCACAGGTCATATCACCATTTGGTTGAACTCTTGTTTATTAAAAGTTAAATTTTTAGATCTTAACTCTTCTTCCAGATTCAAAATGTTCATTTAACCCTCTCTGGTTTAGCATTTATTATTATCGTGCTACTTTCGTTTGGTTTGGATATTCTTTTGGGCAAGATCAGCAAAGAACTTCTCTATTTTTTAGCATGAGCATGTACAGCAAAAATCTTGTTTTTTTTACACTCATATAGTTCCTGTATTACTGTAGAAGTAAAAGTTTGGTGAAATAATCTTTGATCCCTTGGCAGTCTCACAAATGATGTGTCACTGGTTTTAAAGTCTAGAATATCATGCTATGTTCTGGCTCTAAGCTTGTTACACTGTGTTTCGATGTAGTTGTGTGTCTTTAAGACGTAGTCACTTTGCCTTGTGGATATGATTAGTCGAGTACACTGCTTGGTCGACTTTGCTTCATATTGTTGTCTGGCATCCCTTCGAATTTAAATTAGATAGCTGTTCCGTTCATTTATTTTTCTATTTGCTGAAATTCCACTATTGGAGACAAGGAAGAAGCCCCGATCAGCTTTTGTCTTAAAACTTCTCTTGTTTCCCTCAATCCAAACAGGGTCATTTTCAATCTTATCTCTCTTTCTTGGGAATTGACTGTTAGACTCTTTGTCAAACATTTTCTTACTTGTGCTTGCTCTTGTTCCTCATGATTGTTACTAATGTTAGACATTTTTTGGATTGTGATGTTCTACTGTTCGTTAAGTGTTTTTTTAATCATTATTTACGTATTTTACTTGTTTTCGTTGCATGTGAATCATTTTTGGAGTCCTAAATGGGCTCCCCTCTTATTGTTTGACCTCATTGGGCCATAGAGGCCCCAACTCCTCTCTTTGAGTCAGTCCAACCCAATGGATAAGGCAGCTGAACAGGTTTTGGGAGCAAAAGAGACTCATATACATTGGTATACATCAGTCAGTATACAAGCTGTATACATTCAGTGTATATAGCAGAAATAGGGAAAAAACCCACTTCTTTTCTGCAAGAGGGAATAGTCAACTTACAGATTTTTTGGAGGCGAGAGTATGAATGTGTATACATCACTATACAGTAAATATACACTGATATGCAATCAGTGATACCGCAGGAAAATGGGCCAAAAGCCCAAGAGCAGCTGGACCTGATTTAAAGGGCAAGACATGCCTAAAATATTTCTAGGGATAGGGCAGGGGAACATTGGGCCTGCCAAGCCCAATTTCTCAGTTTATTTTTTAAAATTTATTTTATTGTATTTATGTGTTTATTGTGACTCTAACATTGACTCTTTTGTATTTATTTGTTTAATCTAATTGTTTCCCCCAACATTGTCTTCATTTATGTTAATTTTCATTTTTAGTGTTTTTTTCTTAGTGTTAGAATTATTTATATAATTTTTTTTAATTAT
>JAPFFP010034023.1:0-14790 GCA_026153255.1 Solanum medicagineum | reverse complement strand
AACGGGGATCCTTTCTTAGTTTATCTTGTTTTTCTCTTCGCCTTTGTTTACCACCCCCCCACCCCCCCCCCCCGGGGAATTCAGTCGGTTAACTACTCGGATTGCATATTAGTGAATTTGTCTTGAGTCTACGTATTCCCTGTGGGTTGGACCCTAACCTTTGTTAGGTTCTATTTCTCGACAACGACTGCTTTATCCTCTAAAAAGGAGGTGTAACTTGGGCGATATCAAGATTTTTGCGCCGTTGTTGAGGAACACGGCTAGACTTAGTAAAATTCACTAGTGATTCGTGTGTTAATCCTTAGTTCCTTTGTATTTTACTTTTGTTTTTATTTTTTTTCTTTAGGGTGTACGAGTAGTGTATGCCCAACACTTGGAGTCAAGGCAAGCCCTTAACTCTATTTGATCCAGAGACCACCAAACTACAAGAAGAATGGACTAAGACAATGCCAACAATATGGCCAATGTAGCCCTGAATCTGAACAATAATGATGATGATAGGAATAAAACCCATCTCCTTTGGAGGACATTCCATAGCCTCCGAGTTCAACGCTAATGCTTACTAGTGGAATCAGTACAAGTTAAACCCCATGGCTATAATGTTACTAGAGCTATTGTGTTGCCACCACTACCGGCAAACACAAAGTTCACAACCTCTAATGGGTTACTTTAGATGTTGCAGAACTGTGGGCTATTTGTAGGCCTACCATCGGAGGATTTACATAGTCACTTGAACAATATGGCATTCGTTTGTAAGAGTGTGATGGGGGCACATAATCTGTCTATGGATGCTGTGGGACTTTGTGTCTTCCTAGTATCTCTTTGGGGCAATGCTATATTTTGGTTATTTGAGCTCCCCAAGAGTTCATCACCAGCTGGGTAGATTTGCAGAAGGCCTTTTTGGAGAAGTACTTCCCTAGATTGAAGACGCTCAAGTTAAAGGATCAGATCAATAAATTCGAGTAACTTTTTGGTGATTCAATAAACACTCTTGGGAGCAGTTTACAAAATGTCTGAGGAGCATCCCTGACCACAAGATAGTTGATGATGCCTTGGTGGAGATCTTCTACCGTGCCCTTGATGATAACAATTAGGCATGTGCTGACACTATCTTGGGAGGCATGTTTCTAGATCAACCATTTGTAAGGATTGCAGAACGTGTGGAGCAAGTGGTCAAGACAAATCACGTATGGGGGCAGCGGGATAGAGCTTCCATAATGAGTTCATATACTGTCAGTGTAGGGTCAGAGTAAGCCAAATTAATGGAGAAATAATGCAACAACTTGCTCAGTTTCATACAAGCATGGATGTCATAATCAAACAGAACTAAGAGAGGGTAAACGTAGTGGTTCACCAACCCCCGCGTGCACCCATGTACGAGGAGCCATATTAGAGAAGGATGCATGTTTTGTGGATGATCAGATGGGGGGTTTCCAGACCAACGACCAAGAGTCGAATCACGACTATTGGCTCCAAGGTCAAGGAAACCAAGGTCAAAACTTTGGTAGAGATGGAGCTTACAAAGACGACCACAGAGGTTATTATGATAGGATCAAGGGTCCAGATGCAGATTGGGTCTATTAAGAAGTCTTCAAAAATAGACCTTATGTGTCACCACACAACCACAACGCAAGCACAGGCATTTCTAGAATGGGGAGATGTTTGATCGCCTGTTGAAGAAGGCTGAGCCATAGAATGAGACTCTATTTTTTGATCAATGCCTGAAATATTGGAAATCCGTCTATATATACAACTTTGAAACATAGAAAATAGACACGTTCCACTCTCAAGGCTCAACTACTGGATTACTACTTCTATGCGATTAACTGAGCTAGAGTAGTTTAAACTGCTCAACAAGCTTGCCATTCTTATCATTGGATTGCATCTATAATGTATCTCTTGAATGATTAGTCTCACTAATTGTTCTATGTTTCTACTCCTCTGTTGAAAGATTCTATAGTTCCATTATTTCCATATGAAATATATAGTAGCAGCCAAAGTAACTCTATATATGTCTGCCTTAATTTCTTTCTTTCCTGTATGTCGTACTGCCTATGTGATCTCCTCATCCCAGCTGCGGCATTGTCTACAGATAGATAGCCATTTCAATAATTATTTCCATATTTGTTTAGAGGTGTTGCAACTGACGAAGAGGTGCTGGTGTGTTTCATCTTCAGCATTATAGAGAACACATATTCTTTCATTATTGAGTCCCCACTTCTCAAGTTTGTCCCTAGTGAATAATCTTTCATGTAAGGCTACATAAAGGATAAACACCCATCTGGGACTTTCTTCATTATTGCATATAAGCCTTTTCCAAGGAACTTTGTTGAAGGATCCTCTAAAGAGTTGGTACACTTGTTTTATTAAGAAAGAATCTGAATCCATGATCATTCCCCTTGGTATGCTGGTTGCTTCCTTTTATGTATCAACTTGTAAGATCTTCCTAACTGCCTATAAAGCTTGCTTGATTTGGACTTCGCATGGCATTCTACCTTTCAGATAATATATATATACCCATTCTATCCACATCTTATCCTTCTTCTTGGCTAAGTTCCATTGGTGCTTTAGGATTGCTACTTTTTTCCAGCATTGAACATCAGAGATATTGAGTCTTCCAGCTACTTTAGGTCTACAGATTATGTCCCAAGCAATAGGATTCTTTCCTTTGTATTGATGTTCTCCGGTCCATAGAAACCTCAGGCATAGTGTTTCCACTTGTTTCAGGATCTTTTTCAGAATCAAGAATATTTGGGACCAAAAGTTTTGCATAACAAGAAATACACGTTGGACCAATTGAAACCTTCATGCATAATACAAATACTTCACTCTCTATATTTTAATTCTATTAACCATCTTATACAGCATAGGAGCACATTGGTGTATTGTTATTCTTTTAGATATAAGTGGTACTCCTAGGTACTTTAATGGTAAAGACCCTTTCTTGAAACTTGTTAGTTGAAGTATTTTCTGTTGTATATGTTCATGAACTCCTCCAAAGTATATATTACTTTTACTCTGATTTGCTACCAGGCAGACACTCTTGAGAATTCCAAAAAACATTCATTCATAAGCTTTACTGATTGCAGATCACCTCTACTGAAAAGTAGCAAATCATCAGCAAAGCTTAATTGCACTATGTGAAGCTTTTGACATCTTGGATGAAATTTAAAGCTTCCTTGCATTCTCAGCTTCTTCAGAAATCTAGTTAGGTATTCCATGGCTAGCACAAAAAGATAAGGTGATAGGGGGTCACCTTGTCTGACCCCTCTCTTTGCCTTAAAAGGAGCACTAGGATTTCATTCACCATAACTGAGTAGCTCACTGTTGATACGCATTGCATGATCCATTCAATAAATTTTGAAGGTACTTGTAGGCCCTGCAGCACCTCTTTAAGTAACTGCCATTCCAGAGAATCATATGTCTTTTGCATATCTATTTTAAGCATACATCTTGGCGAAATCCCTTTCCTCCCATAACCTTTGATCAACTCATGGCTCAGTATCACATTGTCGGTTAACATTCTTCCTGGGACAAAAGCAGCCTGGCTAGGATCTATAGGGTAATCCATGACAGTTTGCAATCTATGGGTAAGCATTTTGGATATAATTTTGTAAATGGTGGTGCAACATAAAATAAGTCTATATTCCTTAATTGAGTTGGAATTTTTACCTTGGGAATAAGGGTGATAGTGGTCTTATTGATTGGCCTAAACATTTCATTGTTATGGAAAAACTACAACACTATCTTTATGACATCTTTCCCTATAATGGTCAAAGATTTCTTAAAGAAGTGTTCATTAAAACCATCTCTACCTGGTGCCTTATTGTCATCAATACTCTTAAGGGATGCTAAGACATCCTCTTTGGTGAATTCTTTGATTAGCAACAGTTGTTGATCTCTTGTAAGAACTGGTCCCTCCTTCAATATTCTCTACTTGATAGCATCTTGGGACTGGTTTGGCCTAGCAGTTGCTGATAAAACCTCACAGCTTCCTCAGTGATTTCTTTTGGATCTCTCAAGACACTTCCATCTTCCTTTGTTAGCATGTTGATTTGATTACATGCTCTCCTATTCTTCATGCTGGCAAAGAATTATTTGGTGTTGGTATCCCCCAATTGAAGCCATTATACTCTTTACTTTTGTTTGTAGATGCCTTCCTCAATTTGATTTCACTTCATAAACTCTTTTCTAGTTTCTTTTTCCTCATCTATCAGCTGTTGTTGAAGAGGAAGTGTTGCCATTTGTTTCTGTTTGTCCTCCAGCTGCTCCCATATTTACTTAACTTTATTTGAGACTCCTGCGAATTCCCTGTTATTGAGCTCTTGCATTTGTCTTGTCATATCCTTCAGATTATGCCACACATCCCTCATGTTTGTTACTTGGTGCTACCAACCCTGTACTACCTTATTATGAAAGCTTGGGTGTTGAGTGAGACAGTTATAGAACTTGAATGGAGCCTTGATGCTTACCCTATGTTGTTCTATTATGAGGCCAAGAGGTGAGTGGTTTGAAAATAATGGTTCCATAATCTAGATTTGTAATGGTGGCATTCCAATCACCTATTCTGGATTCACTAGAGCTCTATCAATTCTGCTAAATACATGCCCATTAGTCCACGTATTCTCCTTCCCCATTGTTGCTAGTTCTGTCAGATTACACTAGATCATGCATTAATTAAAGTCCTTTATTTCAGCTTCTTGGAATGGACTACCAACTGGCCTATCTTCTGTTGTAAGCATGAAACCCCCATGATCAGCTAGGGTTCCTTGATATTCTGATTCGAACTATGCAGGGCATTCCATAGAGGTCTCCTGGTGACAATAGTATGTAAGCCATAGACTGCTGTGAATTAAAATCTTTTCCCCTATTGTGTCAGTGTTAACAAGCAATGGATATGCTGAGCTGATGTTTCCTTGCTTTCAAATATTACTTTTGCTGTGTCCCAAACTACCTAGATTCTTCCCCTTGTGGTACTATCAACATTTGCAATCTATTCCCAGCCTACCATGCTTTTATTGATAATCTTACTAACTTTATCTAATCGAACCCTATGTTCATATATTGTTATGCAACTAACATTATTTCTTTTGATAAACATCTTCATTTTCTTATGCTTGACTCCCTGATTAAAACCCCTAACATTCCAGGTGACTATCATTTTCTGGAGGGTGGTTTCCACTTACTTCCTTTGCAATGCCACTATGTTGCCCATCTTCTCTATTTTTCAAGCCTTCTGTGCTGATGCTAGTTTGCATAGGTGTCACTTGGTTACTCTTTCCTAATTTATGTTTGACTGTTTTCCATTCCTCCACCATGGATTATAGAAATCACAACACCTTTCTCCTTACCAATAGGAGCCTTGTTTTGTTGTGTGATAACATATTTTGTTTGGCTTGGTTTCCACTCTTTCCTCATGTCCTGATTCTATCTCTTTCTCACCCCTAGCATTGTTGTTATTGCAACAACTTTTTCTTGGCATGAGTGTCCTACTTCTAAGCATTTTTGGCAGAAAATTGGCTTCCATTCATAGGCTATGGGTTGCTCAAACACACTCCCTGTAGGCTCCTGGATTTTGACTGATTTGGTGAGTGGTTTGGTTACATCTATTTCTATCAAAATCCTTGCAGATGAGATTGTGCTTATGCTGGTAGTGCACTCATCCGCGTAAAGAGGTTGACCCAAGCTACTTCCTGTTTTGCTGAGAACCACGGCATTCCAACAGCTAAGTGGTAGGTTAGGGAGCTTAACCCACAGTGGAATGGTGGTAAAGATCTCATCTTTGAAGTTGAAGCTTAGTGTCCATGGCTTCATTATGACTGACCTACTCAGCATGTGATAGGGGCCTGAGCATACTACTTGATCCCTTTCCTCTTCATTAGCAAAATCGAACAACTAAATAACCATCTGAGTGGTACAGAACCACAGGTTTAACTGAAAATGTTCATTGGCTTGCCATGAATCTATCCATTGCTCCTATTGATGGGGATGCTCCTAGAACATACAAGACTATTGACCCTCATATTCTGTTTGATGTAGAAAATTTTCATGAGGAGATGGTTGCAGCAAAGGAAGTGGATGAAGGAGATGATCGTGGAAAAAATAGGGTGAGTGAAGCAGAGACTCAAAAAGAGAGAGGAGGAAGGCAAGGTCAAGAACTTTCTCTCCATACTAAAGCATATATCTATCAACATCGCTCTCATTGAGGGTTTGGAGAAAATGCCAGGCTATGCGAAGTATATGAAGGACCTGCTCACCAAAAAGTGTACTGTGAGTCGGGAGCTTTCTGAAGAGTTTCAACATTGCAGTGCTGTCACTATTAAGTCCTTGCTCAGAAGTGTGAAGATCCAGGTGCTTTCACCATACCTTGCACTATAGGAGATGTAGAGTTCGTAAGGGCACTGTGTGATTTAGGTGCTAGTATCAATATGATGCCCCTTGTGGTCTACAAGAAGGTTGGATTGAGAGCCCCTACTCCTACTAGCATGCGGTTAATGATGGCGGATCCAACAGTGAAAAAGCCAGTTGGGATACTTTATGATGTGTTGGTTAAAGTGGAAAAATTCATATTCCCTGCAGAATTTATGATTCTAGATTACGAAGTCGTCGTCGATGTCCCAATCATCTTAGGAAGACGATTCCCAACCATTGGGCAAGCCTTAGTGGATATGGAATCCAGTCAACTCAGGTTTAGGTTGAATGAAAACTTTGATATCCGTCAGTCCATGAAGCATCTAGATGAACTGAAGAATGACGTCTGGCACTTGGTGAAGTTTGAGTAATCAATTTACCTAAGTCGTGCTGATGTACTTCAAATTACAGCACATTTGATGCCTAAAGTATAGGATCTTGCATGTCCCTAATGTGCTTTTTATGGTTTTTATGTGTTTTTTTGTTATTCTTGCAGAAAATACCGGTTGGCATAATTTTGGGAAAAAATTGTAGATTTTGATGAAGTTCAGGACATATGAGCCATCATAAGAGTCATAGCCCAAGCTACGAGTCATAGTGTGCCCTTATATCCAGAAATAGTATTCAAAAATTAGAAATTTGCAATGTGAAGATCAGCTATACGAGGCTAACCTATGAGTTGTAAGTCTTACTACGATTCGTAGGAGGGGGTCTCCTAGCCAAAAATAGTGTTGCCAAAATTTAGACCAAGAACTAAAACTGAAGACTACGAGAAGGCAATACGAGTCATAGATCAGACCATAAATCATAGCAATGGATCATAACAGTTAAGTCCAAAATGCTAAGTGCTGACTATGAAAGCCCGATTATGACTCATAGCTCAACCTACAAGTTATACCTGCGAACCGTTCTACTGCCAGATATATTTTCTACTTTATTTTTAGGGTCTTTTTGTAAATAGTATAAATAGTTAATGATAGGGTTTTTGAAAGGGGACTTGACACTTTTACAGATTCTACAATTTTGAATATTCTTAGAGAGTTTTTTTCTTAGGGTTCGAAGTAGCTTTTAGGATTTTTATTTGAAGACCCAATTTTGGGGATTTGAAATCAGTTGTACTCAAACTCCATTGTGGTTAGCTTATGGTTTCAATATCAAGGTGGTTTTGTTCTTTATTGTTCTTGAGTAATCTCTAAATCATGTTTATTACACTCAGTGTTTGTGATCTTGCCCTAGCCATGAGTGGCTAATCATCCACAACTTGAGGTTGTGGGAACCACGAGGAGTTGACTTAATATAAGCCAGATTTTGTGCATTTCTTTGATTGGGTATTTGCATGTATTGTCTATTTCCTTTCACTTTGAATGTTGTTTGGTGGTGGCCAACACCAAACCCCCCTTACTATCATGATCCCGACTAAGGTAGTGACGAATAGAAAAAGGGAAGTAGATGACAAGATTTGATTGATGTGTTCTCGTCTAATCAACTAAACCTGACCAAGGGAAGCTTGACTGGGACAATGGCTAATAGTTAGTTCATTCATCATGGTTGCCGACCAAGCGCCATAGTGATATTCGATCTTCACCTTCACAAAAGGGCTGAAAGAATTTAAGTTATGATCCTGCATGTGATGTCTAAATTAGAGTTATGTTATCCAGGGTATTTAAGTTAACGAATAATAGGGAACATAATTCCCAAGTTGTCCCTCAATTTGATTGTCTCTTTGCATTAGTAGTGTAGTGTTTTTATCTTCTTTTATTTCAAAATTATAAAAAAAAAACCCATTCTAGAGAAGTTAGTTGATTGGTGCTTGAAATAATTGTTAATGAATCAATATGGTCAACCCCATATTAACTGTGGATTTTGACCTTAACCTCCAGTTAGGTTTATACTTGATAGCGACCACTTTACTGTTGAACCGTGAACATAAAAATTATAGCGCCATTGTCAGGGAATATGGCTAGGTTTTTGACTTAATTTCACTAGTAGTTAGTTCAAGTATTGATTTCCAGGTTCTCTTGTATTTTACTTTTGTTTTTGTTTTTTGTTGTTTAGTTTTGCTTGCAGGGTATACTAGGTTTGTATGCCCAACACAACGAGCCAAGGCAACCCCTTAGTTCCGATCAACTTGGAGATCTATCGAATTGCAAGAAGAATGGCCCAAGAAAATGAGGATATTGCGATTGATGAAGCCATTAGTGAACATCAGGAAGATGTGGGTAGAGGTGAAAACTCACCACAAAGGGAGAATAAGCCACACCATAGGGCTTTCAATGAAAATGCATATGGATGGAACCAATATAGGCTGAACTCTATGGCTATAGATGTTACTGGAGCTATAGTGTTGCCACCACTACCAGTCAACACTAAGTTCACAGTGCCTAGTGGTTTTCTACAAATGCTTCAAAATAGTGGTTTGTTTACACCCTACCTTCAGAGGATCCACATAGTCATCTCCATAATGTTGTGTTTGTTTGTAAGAGTGTGGTGTGTACACAAATTCTTTTTATGGATGCTGCTGTTTTGAGAGTGTTCCCTCTATCTTTGACTGGAAATGCAGCTATTTGGTTGTCCAAGCTTCCACAAAGTTCGATCACTAGTAGGCCGAGCTACAAAGAGCTTTCTTAGAGAGGTATTTTCCTAAGTCCAAAAAGCTTAAACTCAAAGATATAATTAATAACTTTAAGCAATTACCAGGTGGTTCGATCAGTACAATGTGGAAAGATTCACCAAGTGTTTTGAGGGTAGTTCTGGATTACAAAATTATTGATGATGCCTTAGTGGAGATCTTATATCAGGCTCTTGAGGAGAATAGTCAAGCTTGCGCCGATACCATTATGGGAGACATGTTTCTTTATCAACCTTTTGCACGAATCACTGAAAGAACGGAGCAAGTGGTCAAAACAAATAAAGCATGGGGGCAAAGAGAGAAAGGTGTTACTAAAACTTCTTGTGCAGTGAACACCAACAATGAGCAAGCCAAGATAAATGAGGAGATTATGGAACAACTTGCTTAGCTTCGCACAAGTATGGACTTGGTATTGAAACAAAACTAAGCAAGTATTCATGCGGTGACTCACCAACCTCCAAAGGCGCCTATGTGTGAAGAACCCTTCTTTGAGGATGATGCATGTTTTGTGAGTAATCAAGCAGCGGGTTTCCAAAACAATGCCCATGGCTCCAACTTGGACTATTGAAGACAAGGTTCCGAGTATCAAGGTTAGAACTACAATCGTGAGGGAGCGTGTAGAGATAGCCGTGGTTGTTATTATGAAAGAGAAAGAGTACAGGAGGTCGAATGGGGGCGAAGAGATGGTTATAGTAATGGTCCCTATGTGCCTCCCCATAATCGTGATGCTGGGTCTAGCACTTCTAGGATTGACAAAATATTCGACAAGTTGTTGAAGAGGGCCGACCATCAAGATGAGACCTTGAAAGTGATGAAATCAGATATTTCAAGTATAAACCAAAAGATAGAGTCTCACTCGGTGGCCATGAAACAATTAGAGCGACAATTTGGTCAATTTGCTTCTCAACTGAACCAATGCCAAAAAGGCACTTTGCCAAGCAACACAGTTTAAAATCCAAAGAATGATGGACATTGCATGACTGTCACAAGAAGAAGTGAGAAGTACCATAGATCCCCCAATGCCGGTGGTTGATGATGAAGCTTGTGAGAAGGGTGTTGATGACAAGGTTGATGTTGGTGAATAAGGTTTAAAGAGCAATAGGATGCAAAGAGAAGAGGTAAACGGGTAAGAAAGGCCAAGATGATCCCAAAACCTCCTCCCCCTTTTCCTCAACGACTCAAGAAAAAGGAGGTTGGTAAGTTCAAACAATTCCTTTCGATGCTAAAGCAATTATCCATTAACATGCCTCTTTTAGAAGCATTGGAGAAGATGTCGGGGTATGCTAAGTAGATGAAGGATTTGGTGATGAAGAAGTGCATGTTGCGCAAAGATCTTTCGGAAGAGCTCCAACAACGTAGTGCCATCATGACCAAATGCCTATTCCGAAAGAGGGAAGGCCCAGTGTATTCAATATTCCTTGTACCATTAGTGATGTAGAGTTCGCAAAAGCATTATGTGATCTAGGAGCAAACATAAATTTGATGCCTCTTGCCATTTTCAAAAAGCTTGGTCTTGGTACTCCTACTCCTATAAGAATGCAATTACTCATGACAAATAGAACTATCAAAAAGTCGGAAGGGATCCTTTTTGATGTGTTTGTAAAAGTTGATAAATTCATATTTTCCGCTGATTATATGATCCTTGATTGTGAGATTGATCTTGGGGTGCCCATTATATTGGAAAAACCATTTCTAGCCACCGAAAGAGCCTTGGTGGATATGGATTCTGGCCAACTTCGATTTAGGGTCAACGATGAAGAGGTTGTTTTTGACATCTGCCAAACAATGAAGCACCCAGATGAGTTCAAGAGAGAAGTGCAGGCCATTGAGGATTTTTGATGATGGATGATGACTAAGTCGAGTCACGACATTAAACAAGGCGCTTCTTAGGAGGCAATCCAAGTATCTATCATGTTTTTGGCTTGTTTTTAAGTTTACTTGGGTTATCGGGATTGTTAGGTAGTGGATTGATTTTTGGTTTTGATTTTAAAGATATTGAATCAGTTGTGTTGTTTTGAAAATTGGTGTGTTTTGAGATTTGGCTTGCAGGTATGAATCAAGTGCTGAAAGTGTGAAGAATGGCATTTGAAGCAGCCTCTACGACTAGGCCTACGAGCCGTAGTGCACACTTCGACTTGTTATCATGCCTCGTAAGGAAAATAGTGTTTGATTGAAATTGGCACATACACTTCGAGCAAACCTTACGATTCGTAGTCCATCCTATGAGTAATAAGTGGAGTTTGTAGTGCCTAAGTATAATTTTGAATTTTTCTAAGTGTTGATGTCCGCTACAAAACCACAACTTACCAATTGTAGGTAGCCCTACGACTCGTAGTCGGTGTTTCATATCCTCGATCTGTAGAATTTTAAAAGATGACCCCTTTGCTATATAAGGGGGTCAAAATTCATTTTGACCCCTAATTCCTCATTTTTCTAACCCTATCCGCACAAATTGATCCCAAACGTTTCCAACATTGTTCCGATCATATATTTGACAACCCACATCATTTTCTGGCAAGAACTTTGGTGAGCACCATTACCTAGGGTTTCAGTCCCCCTTTTCTCTCTCAGTGCATCTACTTGCTTCATATTTTCTCAATTGGTATGCTTTCTTGGTTAAACCTTGCACACAACTTTTATTGTCTTCTTAATATTATTGGATGATTGTGTGTTTGGATGTGACGTTGAAAGTTCCCATGAGAAAATGGTTGTCTAGATATTAGAACTAGGATTTGTCGATTTAAATTCCTTAATGTTGTTTTGAATTACAAATTCACCCTTGTTGGTTAATTATGATATTGATACCTTGTCATATCTAGTGTTGATCATGGTCATTATAGTGAATAATTGTGGATTGATTAATTGTTGGGTTCATGTCGACGTGCAATTTGGTTGTTAATGTGTCTTAGGATTGAAAATGGGCTTTTGGGATACCCTTTGAATGAATTTGCATTTGATCCCTTTAAACTCCCATGATTTTGTGTAGTTTTGATTTTTGTTAGTTTAAAGATCGAAAACTTTTGGGTGATTCTCGAATGTGTTGGGAAGTTATTGCTTGATTGTCAATTATTGATACAATTTGTGGGATAATTAAGGTTTGAATGTTCATGACTAGGGTCATATTTGACATACTTGTTGAATTGATTAAGAGAATTGCTTCAAATGATGTTTGAATTTGTTTTGCTTGATGGTAGTTTGTGGGGCGAAGTTACAGGCACCACAAGTGCCTGTTGTTTCTTACTACGAGGCCTTCTTACGACTCATAGGATGTCCTTTGAGTCGTAGTGATCCTTTGTAGGAAACAACAGTCCCCTATGGTTCCTTAATATTTACCATACGAAACTCACCTACGGGTCACTGTATTCAATATGAACGGTAGTGAGGGTCTCGTAGGACCTGTCTTGTGCTTTAAAAAGATTCTGAAAATTGCTATGAGCCCAAATTACGACTCGTAGGTCACCCTATGAGTCGTACCTGTGCTTCGTACCTGCATATTTGCAGCTGTGCAGTATCAAATTTTTTTGTGTTTTACTTTTCGTTCTTCTTTCTTCTTGTTTGTGTTCTGTGTTGTTGCAACTATGGTGCTCATTTGTGGTGTGGGGTATAATTTTCAGGTACGATGCCTCCAAGATAAAAATGCTATATGGGACTTTTATAGGAAGCTGATAGCTGAGGCCTCAGATACTGAACAGATGGAGGGATCAGAGGATGTCCATAGAGTCCGAATTGACCGGGAGGCAAATGTACCTCAAACTAGAGCTAAAGCTACAGGCGCTAAGATGATAGTTGAGTGTTCCTCCCAGTTTGAAGAGGAGGGTGATGGAGATGAGTTAGCTCATAGTTTACCACAGTAACTCCTACTCATACGAAGTCAGATTCTGATGAGGCACCACAACCTCCGGTTGACCCATCTATTTCCTCTATTGATCTTGGACGCATCTGATGGGGAGTTCCAGGTATGAAAGAAATCTACAATAGGGGTTTAGTGCTAAAGGGACAGGGAAAGCCTTTCAAACAGTTCCACGAGGAGTCGAGGCTGAATTATTCAAGGTTGAGCAAGGTTTTAACTTTAGAGGCAGATATTGACCGGCACTTACTTCGATGGTTATCAGGGCAGTTGGGTAAGTATGCCTCATAGTTAGTTCAAGAATTATACACTACCTATGCTGCTACTGAGGGGAAGAAGGCCATTGATCAGCCAGACTGCGAGAGGTCTTACTGCGGCATCAGAGAGTCGACATTTCGGAGGAGACCATTCGCAGGGTTCAGTTTTGGCCTAATTATAGGGTGCCACGTTCCACCGTCGAGTATAATGATAGGATTGAGAAGATGAGGCTAGTAGTGATAGGTAAGAATGTGGGCATGAGGACCAAGCTTCTCTGATAGGTGGCTAGCTAGATATGTGCGGGCGGTGCTAAGCCAGCATGGGTCACAAATCACGCCGAGCCGATAGTGAAGTCTCACCTCTCCTTTTCGGCCAAATTCTGGTGGTCCATTATCCGATCGTGAATCAGGCCTACATTTATGCATAATGTAATTGCTTTGGCGTGGGTTGTGTTACTAGCCAGTATTTTGGCTGGCTATGAGATAGACTGGGCACGCATCATGGCATAGCAGATTTATGAGTCTGCGATCTGGACTAACACCTCGTTGTCATTCCCTATCTTGATACATAGACTATGCAATGAGGCCAGAGTTCGTGTTTCTGTCCACCATGACCCACATATAGTGGCCCTGCATACTATGGATCCCAGCCTTATCAAGGCTAATGAGAATCCGGTGGCCTTCCAGCGATCAACTTCTCCTCCCATACCAGATACATTCCCACTTGAGGCACCTACTCAGCAGTCGACTCAAGTTCCTACCACCTCCACTCCAGTTGCACCAGAGCAACCTCCAATTGTTGATATTGAGGCGATGCCCTCTATAACTACACCTACACCAGAGCCATCTGCTACTCAGGTAACTTTTGAAGACTACCCTATTATGTCTGCTATTTCTTTTCAGGGTTTGGTACACAGATTGACTAGGGCAGAGGCCCAGCTGGGTAGATTGGTAGACCAGCTCAAGCCAAAGGTTCATCAGACAGTCTGGGACTTGGAGGAGAGGGTCAAGGCATTCACTATTGCTGAAGTGGACCGAAGAGTAACCGAAATGAATGCCAGGATCAAATCTTTTGAGGGCATGGTACAGCAGAGGCTTGAAGGAGCACAACCTGCTGATATAGCTGTCGTAAAGGAGGAGTTGGCCAAGTTCAAGGCCGACCTGCTGAAATCTTTAGCAGCTCCAGAGGAGGCACCTGAGGATGAGGATTTGATTAACTTATTTAAGGATAGCCCACATGCCCACAGGAAGAGGCCCCTGGACAGTGATTATGCAGCTGTAAGCCAAAAGAAACCAAGGTCAATCGACGAGGAGGCAGAGCTGGAGGAGCAGATTGCTGAACAGGTAGTTCGAGAGTCTTTAGCCGTAGAGGAGCTGAGGAAGGCTCGGGAGCAACAGATTTTGCAAGGAGCCGGTAGGTCGAGTATAGCTGCAGCCCGGACCACCTAGGAGGAGAGCGAGCCCCAGGACTAGATGGATACCGGTGCCTGAGCACCATATGTTTGATACTTTTGACCCCCATACTTCTTATATCTAGATACTTTGTTCCTATTCAAACACTATTTTTTACTATGTTTTGGATACTTTTGGATGTTTTACTTTGAATTTTTGGTTTTATTTTGGATGATTTGTTTTGATTTTGTTTT
>JAPFFP010034002.1:0-15440 GCA_026153255.1 Solanum medicagineum | reverse complement strand
GAGGAGGAATCTTGGAAGCTAATCCTAACTTGATGATTTTCTTGATGATTCTTGAGTGTCTATGTTTAGGAGAGAAGAGAGATTGTTTTGATCATGAAAACTGATGTTTTATTACTTTTGGGACCATAAATAGACCCCCAAAGGTTTTAGGATAAAAATACCTTCAAATTATAAAGAAAACACGTCGTTAACTCATCCAGTGAGGGTCCGCGACGCGCTCCGTGAGCGGACCTTCGGACCGCTCTGCACCTCTTCACTAAGATGGTCATAACTTTCTACTCCAAAATCTGATTAACGCAAAATTAGATGCGTTAGAAAGCTAATTCGAATATCTTCGATTTGATTTATTATGGGTCATCCAAATCATTTTAATTTAGGAGATATGGTCATTGGAAGTTGACCCTTTTATCGACTCATATGAAAACTTAGTTGCTAGAAATTCTTTGGACTTGGCTTGATGTAAAAGATCCCTTATGACTCTAAATCACATCTAATATACTTTAAATATTTAGGAATTGATCCTAGCATATATATACAACCTAAAAGTCACTGGTTCGTCTACCTTTTGTAAAATCTTACGTGAGAACGACGACCTCATATCAGCTCCAATTCTATTCCCATACCAAGAAATTGACTTTAACATCTATGCTCAATTAAGAATTCTCAACTAAAATGCTATATCCTACGAGGAATGGCTCAGTCTTAGCTTAAAAAAAATTTGGGGTGTTACATACAACTTGTTGGAAACATAGTGGACCAAAAGGTAATATTTATAATACACAATGAGTAAAAGATTACAACACACAAATATTACAATTCACCATTTAGAATATAAAATCTCAAACCTTTCTCTCTCTTTTTTCACTATTAGTGCTACGATACTTCTTTGATTGAGGCTATGCCTTTTTTAATTTTGTTACTCACACACTTATGATGTTGATGATCCATTCCCAAATTGATCACTTTTTCGCTTATACTCTTTAGAAAATGTTGAAACATCTGAACAATCAATGCATCTAACTGGAGATCCAACATCAGCACATATGTACGACACTTTACAAGAACTTCAATAATTCAAAAAACCTTTGAATAACAATGACCATCCTAGAAAGACAATTTCCCAAATGCCAGCACTGTAAGCTCAAAAATTTCCTTAAAGTCTGGTATCCTCATATGGTTGATCTGGAGCCGAAATTGTCATGATCACACTGATGCAAGATGCAACTGACGCCTTTACATCTGTGTCAGGATGCCTTAGAAGTCTATCTGCAACTAGTGCTTCCATTACAGGCCGAAAAGCATCTTGCATCAATGCAGGCGGAATTTGTTTCACATTGATAAAAGATGCTCTAACTTCCTAGCTCCTGATTCACCAACTGATGACCGTTGTCTTTTATCACGATATCTGATACACTTTTCTTGTCATCTTTTTCATGTTTCTTATCTAGTGCCTCCACAACAGCAAATTATTCTGAAGCAACTGATGTAGGTTGTGAGACTTTCTTCTCGGTTATAGTTCCTGGTGAATCTCTGGTTGAAATTGATAAAAATTATGCACCATCATTCTGACCTATTTTGTCATTTTTCTCCTTTTGGCATCTCTTTATAGAAGTCCCTATTGGAGTCTCCTCATCACCAGGTGAACGACTACTTCTCTTTCTATTATCTTTTCCACATCCCTTCAAGAGAATATGGACTTTTGATCTCGTTTCTCCACTTAACCAAGCCTCATCATATCCTTTCTCTAGTTTATTTAAAAAACAAGGTTTCCAACCTCTTCTCTTTGATGTTAGAGAAGATGCTGGATCTTGTGCTTTTTCGGTTGCATTTGTAGGACCCATGTTTTCAGGTGGAAAATGCTCCCAAAGAGCTTGCGCCACATGCTGCACCCATGAAAGTTGCTTTAGAAACGGGTGCAACTTTAAAAGAATCAGAACGTGAGATACAATGAAGCAACAGAAAAGTACCAATTCAAGGACCACTTCGCAGCCTGAAAACAAGTGGTCCATGAATGTTGAGAAAGGAACGTCTGTTCTGGTGAATGTTTGGACTATTGGAAGGGACCCCAAGTACTAGGATAGAGCAGAAGAGTTTCTCCCAGAGAGGTTCCTAGAAAAGGAAATTGACATGGATTGACATAACTTTTCCCTCTTTCCATTTGGCTCTGGGAGAAGGAGCTGCCCTTGCTATAGCCTGGGACTTAGGGTTATCCGAGCAACTTTAGCCAACATGATGCATGGATTCAACTGGGAATTACCTGAAGGTATGAAGCCAGAATGCATAAGTGTAGAAGAATATTATGGGCTCACTACTTCGCTGCCTGAAAACAAGAGGTCCTTGAATTGGTACTTTTCTGCTGCTTCATTGCATCTCTACATTCTGGTTCTTTTAAAGTTGCACCCGACTCTAAAGCATCTTTCATGGGTGCAGCATGTGGTGCAAGATCTTTGGGAGCATTTTCATGGGTCTTACATATGCAGCCGAAAAAGCACAAGATTTAGCATCTACTCTAACATCAAAAAGAAGAGGTTGAAAACCTTATTTTTTAAATAAACTAGAGGAAGGATATGACGAGTCTTGGTTAAGTGGAGAAATGAGATCAAAAGTCCATATTCTCTTGAAGGGCTATGGAAAAGATAATAGAAAGAGAAGTAGTCATTCACCTGGTGATGAGGAGACTCCAATAGGGACTTCTATAAAGAGACGCCAAAAGGAGAAAAATGACAAAGTAGGTCAGAATGATGGTGCACAATTTTTATCAATTTCAACCAGAAATTCACCAGGAGCTATGACCGAGAAGAAAGTCTCATAACCTACATCAGTTACTTCAGAATAATTAGCTATGTGGAGGCACTAGATAAGAAACATGAAAAAGATGACAAGAAAAGTGTATCATCCAGATATTGTGATAAAAGACGACAGTCATCAGTTGGTGAATCAGGAGCTAAGAAGTTAGAGCATCTTTTGTCAATGATGAAACAGATTTTGCCTGCATTGACGCAAGATGACTTTCGACCTGTAATGGAAGCACTAGTTGCAGATGGATTTCTAAGGCATCCGGACATAGATGTAAATGTGTAAGTTGTATCTTGCATCAATGAGATCAGGAGAATTTAGGCTCCAGATCAACCATATGATGATACCAGACTTAAGGAACTTTTTGAGCTTGCATTGATGGCATTTGGGAAATTGCCTTGCTTTGATGGTCGATGTTATTCAAAGGCTGTTTCAATTATTGAAGTTCTTTCCAAGTGCCGAACATGCATGCTGATGTTGGATCTCCAGTTAGATGGATTGATTGTTCAGATGTTTCAACATTTTCTGAAGAGTATAAGGGAAAAAGTTATCAATTTGGGAATGGATCATCAAGATCACAGGTGTGTGAGTAAAAAAATTTAAAAAAGGCATAGCCTCAATCAAAGAAGTGTCATAGCACTAATAAGGAAAAAAGAGAGATTTGAGATATAAGTTCTAAATAGTAAATTGTAATATTTGTGTGTTGTAATCTTTTACTCATTGTGTAATATAAATATTACTTTTTGTTCCACTACGCTTCCAACAAATGGTATTAGAGCAAGGTTCGTGTAAACACTACAATATCAATATGTTCTAGTTACAAGTCCCTAAATTAACAAAGTCAAATTATGAGAATTGGAGCATTCGGATGAAAATGTTAGGCGAAGCAATTGATTGCTGGGATATTGTTGAAACTAGTTACGAGATGCCAACAGATGCAGCAACTGAAGCAATTGAAGAAGCCTTATCAAATGAAAAGAAAGGAAGTATTGCGGAAAAATCAAGTAAGAGATAAGAAGGCGCTGAATGCAATTCATCAAAGTACTGAAGAATCAACCTTTAAAACAATTTCTGGAGCCCATATATCAAAGGTGGCATAGGAGATTTTGCAAGAATCTCTTCAAGGAGCTAAAAGAGCTAGAAGGCTATGCTTGCAAACCCTTAGAGATGAGTTTGAGAATTTTAAAATGAAAATGTTTGAAAGCATAGATGAGTATGTCACCAGAGTAAAATCAGTGACAAACAAGATAAAAAGAAATAAAGAAACACTCGATGATGTTCGAGTGACGGAGAAAATTTTGCGATCACTGAAACACAAATTTAACTATGTGGTTGCTGCAATCGTAGAATCAAATGATTTATCAAAGATGTCCTTTGATGAGCTTATGGGTTCTATTCAAGCTCACGAGAACAAGATGAAGCAATATGATGATTCAGAAGGTTTGGATCAAGGTTCGCAAAGCACATTATCTTTGACTAAAGGAAGTATGAGCAGTAGCTCAGACAAAGTTCAAACAACCGTGGAGGATATCGTGGAGGATACAAAGGTGGTCATGGACAACGTGGATGAGGCTATCAATCATATGGCAAAGGACAGTCAAACGAAGATTATCATAGAACAAATCATGGACGAGGAGATCGAGGTAGAAGTCGTGGAAGAGGAAGATCTCAACAGAGTTTTAAATCCTACATGCAGTGCTATAATTGTGATAAATTTGGTCAGTTTAGCTAGGACTGAACACTAGCTCCTAAACGAGATAGAAAAAATCCATGTAACAACTGTTGAAGATGAAAATGGGGAGTCTCGCACATTTCTCACATACAAAGGAGATGAAGGTTCCAAGAGAAATATTTGGTATTTTGACAATTGTGCCAGTAATCACATAATTGGAAGGAAGGAATTGTTCATGGAGCTAGATGAATCTTTCAATAGACGCGTAACTTTTAGAGATAGTTCACATGTCAATGTCAAAGGCAAAAACAAAGTTATGATTACTTTGAAGAATGGAGAGAAGAAGTACATCACCAACGTATAATATGTACCAACTTTGAAAAGCAACATCATTATTATTGGCAAGCTTAGTAAGATGGGATACGAGGTACTAATAAAGGATCGTTCACTAACCTTGAGAAACAAAAATGGAGAATTGGTTTCCAAGGTTGATATGACATGGAATCTTCTCTTTACTGTCGACATCGAATCTGGAGAAGTAAAGTGCATAAAGGTATCCATAAAAGAAGACTCGTGGCTTTGGAACTTGAGCTATGGTCATCTTGGATTTTTCGGCCTGAAGTAGTTGACAGAAAAAAATAAGGTAAACGGATTACCAAAAATAAATCCATAGAATCAATTGTGTGAATCCTATATCAAAGGGAAACAACACAAACAAAGTTTCAAAGTTGGAAAGTCTAGAAGAGCTAGAAGACCGCCGGAGATTGTGCACTCAAATCTAACTTGCCCGTTTGACATATCATCACGCGGTGGAAACAGGTATTACCTAATTTTTATTGATGATTTTAGTAGAAAAAGTTGGGTATATATTCTCAAAGAAAAATCAGAAATTGATAAATTCAAAGAGCTCAAGGCAAAGGTGGAAAACACAGTGGGTATTTCATAAACATACTCAGATTTGAAAGAGGAGGCGAATACACAAAATTAGTTGTAAATTTTGTTAAGAAGCATGGGATTATTCATCAGTTGATAGTCATATATGCACCTCAACAAAATAGAGTAGCAGAAAGCAAGAATCGCACCATTCTCAATATGGCAAAGAGTATGGTGAAAGGTAAGCATTTACCTAGAAGTTTTTGGGCTGAAGCAATTCAGTTTGCAGTCTACCTGTTGAATAATTGTCCAACAAAGAGTGTCTGGTGTATGACGCCAAATGAAGCATGGAGTGGTCAGAAGCCCGGAGTTGGACATCTTAAGATTTTTGGGTGTATTGCATATGCCCATGTTCCTGAACAATTGAGAAAGAAGATGACAGAGGAGAAAAGTGCATCTTCATCGGCTATGAAAAAAGAAGAAAAGCTTATAGGTTGTATAATTTGCTCACCAAGAAGTTCATCATCTCAAGAAATGTTGAATTTGATGAAGCCAATTATTGGAGATGGAGCGAAGAAGAAAAAAAAGGTTTAAGGATTATTCCTCCGTGATGAAGATGATGATGATTTTGGTGTCCATAGTGAACATGGTGATGGACAAAGTTCTCCACAGAGTTCAGATGCAACAACCCCTTCAATATCTGCATCACCATGTAGTAGCAGCTCAAGTGAAGCTCCCACAAAAATGCGAAGTATTCATGAAATTTATGATGAAATAGAACCGATTGAGACAACTCTTGATTATTCTTTATTCTGTTTTATGGCTGAATGTGATCCAGTCACATATGAAGAAGCAACTGAAGATGTAAAGTGGAAAAAGGAGATGAATGAAGAAATTGCAGCTATAAGAAGGAATGACACATGGGAGCTAACAAGTCTGCCAAAAGGACATAGTCTTATTGGAGTCAAATGGGTGTACAAGACAAAGACCAACAAAGAAGGAAAGATGGATAAATATAAAGCAAGACTCATTGCAAAAGTCTACAAGCAAAAATATGGAGTTGATTATGAAGTATTTGCTCCAGTCGTAAGGATTGATACTGTAAGGCTTCTCACTGCAGTTGTAGCAGAAAATTAGTGGACGATATGTCAGATGGATGTGAAGTCAACAATTCTAAATGGCTATATGGAAGAAGTTTATATCGAGCAACTGCCTGGCTATATGAAGAAAGGACAGGAAGACAAAGTCTACGATCTGAAGAAAGCTTTGCATGGATCAAAGCAAGCTCTGCGAGCATGGAATACCAAGATTGATGAATATTTTCAGAAGAATGGATTTGTGAAAACTCCATACTAGCATGCCTTATACACGAATAAAAATCAAGTTGGTGACATTATGTTCATGTTCCCATTTATGGATGATATAATCTTCACTATAAATAATCCAGGTATGGTCAATGATTTTAAACTTAGATATTGAGTCTTCACTGGAACCCCCTTCTTCAACCAATTCTTGCAAGGCCTTTTCAATCATCCATAACAAAAGAAAAGGCCTTAAAGAAATCCAATATTTTCTTTTCTTATAGATGATTGAAAAGGCCTTGCAGGAATTGGATGAAGAAGGGGCTTCCAATGAAAACTCAATATCTAAGTTTATCTGTAAAATATACTCTGCGTACATGTCTTGGAGACATTGTGATCTTTCTATTGTTTTTTTGTTTTATCTTTTTGAGGGTTTGTTTCTTACCAGTTACTTTTGGGAAAGTTTAATGTGGATGGATATATCATTGAATATTTCCCAAAATAGAATAGTTAGTGAAGAATTTTCAATATTACTTGAATATTTTCCAAATGAAAATAGTTAGTGAAAAATTTTTCAATAGTTGCCATAGTAATAGCATAGTGACTTATTGATCTTTTCACATTTTACATCATATGTCTATATCTATCTATCTATTTATCTATCAATACATATATATATTCTATAGAATTTAGCAGGATACACATGCAACGCACGTGCCCAGGACTAGTTATATTAATAAGAGCCATAAAACTAACAAAATTGATTTTTTTATCAATAAAAGAAGGCATTTTATAAATATTCGAAGAAGAATCAAGTTGGTGACATTATGATCGTGTGCCCATATGTGGATGATATGATCTTCATAGGAAACAATCTAGGTATGTTCAATGATTTTGAACTTAGATATTGAGTCTTCACTGGAATCCCTTCTTCATCCAATTCTTGCAAGGCCATTTCAATCATCCATAACAAAAAAAAAAAAAAAGCCTTTAAAGAAATCCAATGCTTTCTTTTCTTATAGATGATTGAAAAGGCCTTACAGGAATTGGATGAAGAAGGGGCTTCCAACGAAGACTCTTTATCTAAGTTTATCTGTAAAATATACTCTGCGTACATGACTTGGATACACTATGATCTTTCTATTGCTTTTTTATTTTATCATTTTGAGGGTTTGTTTCTTACCAGTTATTTTTGGGCAAGTTTAATGTGGATGGATATATCATTGAATATTTCCCAAAATAGAATAGTTATGAAGAATCTTCAATAGTACTTGAGTATTTTCCAAATGAAAATAGCTAGTGAAATTTTTTTCAATAGTTTCCATAGTAATAGCATAGTGACTTAGTGATCTTTTCACATTTTACATCATATATGTAACACCCCACACCTTACAATACTAGTTCTATGCAAATGAAACATGATATGACTTTTCAAATTAGCGCTAATTTCTAAAAGTGCTTGAATATCATTTTATAGGATATGTGCGTCTAACGCATAAGAGGGTCGATTGTATACATGTTTTGTGTCAAATTGAGGAGATCACGGCCCTAAACAAAGTGAGAAAATTGAGGTGCTTGTAGGACTTAAGAAGCTAGAAGGTAAGTCACCTACTTGCTTAGCTTAAATTTGCTAGCTAAGTGGAGACGAGGCCCGACGTCGAATTTTTCCACGTCCGATTATGAATAAAGTTCGTGCTAAGGGTGTAACTTTAGCCCATGATTTAGCATCATAAATGGACTTTATTTTCAGCCCAAGATGAATAATAAAATAGGCCCAAGTACACCACAACCCACTTGGATAATTGGGTCCAAACTAAGTGAAAAGGAATTTGGAAAATGGGCAGCCAAGGTCCATCAACCTTGAGACCCATTTAGGCCCAAGTGTGAGGGCCTTAATTCATTTTCACTTGAGACAATTTTTCAGCTTTCCTAAAGACTTTTGTTTTCTCTTTGTTTTACCTCACAAGGCAGCTTACACAACCCTCTAGGGTTCTTGAAGGAAACCTGAACCTTGAAGGCTAAGATAAGTGGAAATATCCATGTATTTTTTATACTTATCCCATGACAAACAAGAAGTATATGCTAGTTATGTTGTGCTAAAATTTTGGACAGCATGTGTCCTAAAGATTGTTGTGAACTTTTCTTGTTGTTCAAGAGGATTTCTCTTCTTAGTTGGCTGAATTAGGAAGTAAAAATTATGTTTTTAACAAGGTTTAGTTTGTTAGTGATGTAACTTAGTTGCTGCACCACTTTTACAGTCTGCGAAAGTGAGTTCTTATGTGATATCGTAATTGTGCTCGTAGTTGGAATTTGTGGGTTGATTGATTGAGGACTATAGTCTCACGTCCTCTACCTATTTAGAGGACTATTTTTGAACTATTTCAGGGCTGTTTGTATGTGTAAATGTTGTGGGAACAGTTTGGTTGAAGTTGGTAAAGTTTTGGAATCGTCAACGTCATAATGGGGCAAAGGGACGTAACGTTATGCCGCCTATTTGTATGTTGCGTAGAATAGTTATACTTTGTGCTTTGTGGGCTGTTGTAAGACAGTTATGGCACTAAAACAAGATGCACATGATATGTATATGATAATGTGTATTAGAAAATATGATTAGGGGCGGAAAGGTTCAAAGAATACGCTTGGGTTTATAAATACCCGCTTGCTGCCCGTATGTTGTTTTATTATGAGATTGGGATGCCAAGATGTATCTATTGGCTACTAATGCTAGTTTTATTACCTACTATGTTGTAGATAAATATTTGGAGGAAGGGAAGGTTATCTCGAGGTAATAGCGAAGTCGTACAGCGAGGTATGTAAGGCTACTTGATTTCGTATTATTTGGCATGAAACATAGATCCCTCCTTGGCACATAAAGGCACTTATCAACTCTGACAAAACTATTAACCATGTCTCCACTCATTCACATGTTCATATACTCCAATACATAGTCACCTTTAAATTTGCATACATATTTGGATATTAAGATACACGAATTTGTTCTACTAAATAAAGTTCATGTGTTATTCTACCTCTTATGCATTTCATTATTTGTGCAACTTACTACTTTCATTGTGGTATTGTCTTTTGTGATTGTTTATATGTCATATGTTGTATCTACAGTCCTACAACTCCAACATTACGACCACCTAAAGAATCATCTCAAAGGTAATTGAAAGATAAAGTAAAGTATATTGCTTATTGATGTGTGGTAACCCGAAGGGTGGAAGAATCACCTAGCCAGGGTCGATCCTATCACGGGGGGTAGCCCAAGGGGTTAAAGTAAAAGCTTAGCCAGGGCCGATCTCGATATAGATTTACCACTAATCAGCAGGTCATTTGTATTACATGTTGTGCACAAATTATACAGTAAAGGTAAAGTAATAAAAAGAATATAAGGTACATGATCCCATAGTACAACTAAAGGTGGTCTCTTATCCGATACCAGTGCATAGTTTCATTTGAGCTATTACTTCGTATACAGTATTTCCTGTCTTACATATTTAGTACATTATCTCGTACTAACATCCCTTACGGGAGACTTGCATTTCATGCTACAGGTACAGGTGCTAATAGATCTCCCCAGTAGAAGTACGGGATAGCCAGCTGCTGTTACCAAGTTCCAGGTTGCTTCGGAGCTTTGTGTGTGTCTAGAGCTTATATTTTTCTATTGTACAGTTAGTCGAGGCGGGGCCTATCTCGAACCTTATCAGATACTTTTCCTTATATAGAGGCTTTGTAGACTATCTAAATTAAAGTGTGATCATGTGTCGTACTTTAAACATCGTGGCCCCAACGGCCTAGCCATATGCATTTTCTTTTGGCTTGTTATCACTGATTATTTTCTGAAAGGCATGTCAAATGTAGAAATACCTTATAATATGTATAGAAAGCGCATAGATACAAGCTGGTTCTCCCGAGCCTCATCGGCAACGGGTGCCAGTCCACCCTAATGGGACTTTGGGTGTGACAGAAGTGTTATCAGAATGGGTCGTCCTAGGAAGTCTACAAAGCCATGTCTATGTAGAGTCTTGTTTATCGATATCTTGTGCACCACATTTATAAGCAGGAGGCTACGTGGCATTTAGGAGTTGTTACTTTCTTTTCATTCTTTAGATCGTGTCATAAAGCCAAGTGTAATATGTGCATTATGTCTAACTCTTAAATTGTTTTGTACAGCAAGTATGCTAGAAACCAGGAAAAACAAAGGTAAAGGAAAGGGAGTAGAAGTGGTGGTTGGTATACCCAGTCAGGTGAGACAACGAAACGAGGTTCAAGAGGAGTCTCTGTCAGAGATATCTCTAACTCTTCCAACTCCTGATGAACCCGGAAGTAGTGAAATTCCCCTAGAACCACCTATTGATGCTACCGTGTAGGATCTGAGAAATGCAGTCTAACTATTGACCCGTATAGTTGCTGGCCAAGGTCAAAGACCGGAAGGTCCGGTTATAGGTGCAGGTGGTGCGAATAGGGCAGTTGGCACAAGGATACATGATTTTCTTAATTTGGACCCTCCATCCTTCACTGGGTCAGATCCTAATGAAGATCCCCAATACTTTATTAATTAGATTCAGCGCACTTTAGATGTTATGCATGTGAGTGGTACAGAAGTTGTCGATTTAGCGACATATAGGTTGAAGGGTGTGGCTCTATTGTGGTATGAAGCTTGGAAGCAATCTATGGGTATAGATGCACCCCCAACTACCTGGAAGGAGTTCAAAGAGACATTTATTGACCACTACTTTCCATTAGAGATCCGAGAGGCCCATGCAGATCAGTTCTTGAACCTCCACAAAGGGAATATGAGCGTGAGGGAGTACAGCCTTCAATTTAATTCCCTGGCCAGGTATGCTCCTAATGTAGTTGTTACTATGGCAGACAGAGTTCATCGATATGCGGATAGATTGGATACCTATTTGTTCAGAGACTATACCATTGCTTCCTTGAACAAAGACATGGATATAGCGAGAATGCAACTTTTGCATAGAAATTGGAGGATCAGAGGCAAAGAAGAAGGACACAAAAGTTGGAAAGGGGGCAGGCCAAAGGGGCCAGATCTACAGAGCAGTTTACACCGTCCCGGGATGAGCTTAAGCCTCGGTTTTCGAATAGACCGCCTAGGTTATTATCCTCCTACTTTGCAGCCTGTGCTCCACCACAACTTCAAGGGCCTAGAAGTAATCAGTTTGGTCAACGAGGTGAGGGACAAGGTACACGGACAACAAGATATTCAGCAAGTCAGAAAATGAGCCCAAGAAAACCTTGTAAATAGTGTGGAAGAAGTCATTCAGGTATATGTCGTGTTGGGACAAACTCTTGCTATTGGTGTGGTGCGCCAGGGCATATGATAAAAGATTGCTTGAGGAGGCATATGGGTGATATAGCACAATCTACTGGGTCAGTTGTTTCATCATCATCGTCAGTTCCTCCATTAGATAGGAGTCAGCAAGCACCTATGGGTCGTGGTAGAGATGTTAGAGGGGTATCTAGCTCTAGCGGAGTCCAGAATCGCACTTATGCTCTGGGAGTCGGCAAAATTTAGAAGCTTGACCTGATGTGGTCACAGGTATATTGTCCATCTTTTCACATAATGTGTGTGCATTAATTGACCCTGGTTCTACACTATCATACATTACCCAACTAGTTGTTGGGAAGCTTAAGAGAACACCCAAATTATTGAACCAACCATTTGAAGTGTCCACACCAACCGGTGAATCTATTATGGCTAGAAGGATTTATTATGACTGTGTAGTAACTGTTTGTGATCGTGACACATTGGATGACCTTATTAAGCTAGAAATGGTGCGGTTTGATGTTATAATGGGTATGGATTGGTTAGCTTCTTGCTATGCCACCATAGATTGTTGAACTAAGAAAGTGTACTTCCACTTTCCAAATGAGGCAGTTCTTGAATGGAAGGCAACGTTGGGGAACCAAAGGGAAAATTTATCTTTTATTTTAAGGCCAGAGATGATATCCAAGGGGTGTATATGTCATTTAGTTAGAGTGAGGGAAATGGAGGCAGAATCACCAACTCTTTAACCAGTTCAAGTAGTGAATGAATTTGTTGATGTATTCCCTGAAGAACTTCTAGGATTATCTCCAGAACGAGAAGTAGATTTTGGTATTGACTTACTTTCAAGTAATCAACCTATATCCATTCCTCTATATAGAATGTCCCCGGCAGAGTTGCATGAATTAAAAGAGTAGTTAAAAGACTTACTGGAGAAGGGTTTTATAAGACCTAGTGTGTCCCCTTGGGGGTGCACCAGTGTTATTTGTACGTAAAAAGGATGGAACCTTGAGAATGTGGATTGACTATTGAAAATTGAATAGGGTAACAATTAAGAATAAGTACCCCCTCCCCAGGATTAATGATTTATTTGATCAGTTACAAGGTGCCAAATGCTTTTCAAAAATTGATTTGAGATCAGGGTATCACCAAGTGAGGGTGAAGGAGGAAGATATACGCAAGACAGCTTTCAAAACACACTATGGTCACTTTGAATTTCTTGTTATGTCATTTGAGCTAACGAATGCACCAACAATTTTTATAGATCTGATGAACAGGGTGTTTAAGCCATTCTTGGATGTGTTCGTGATAATATTTATATATGACATTTTGGTATATTCAAGATCAGAACAGGATCACGCAAATCACTAGGTATATTCAAAATCAGAAGAGGATCATGCAAATCACTTACGGCAGGTGCTACAAGATCTTTGTGATAGACAGTTGTATGCCAAGTCTTCTAAATGTGAATTTTGGCTAAAATCAGTGGCATTCTTGGGTCATATTATGTCTGATGAGGGAATAAGGGTTGATTCACAAAAGATAGAGGCGGTGAAAGATTGGTCAAGACCAACAACACCCACGGAAGTTCGGAGCTTCCTAGGTTTGGCATGTTATTACAGAAGGTTTGTTGAAGGCTTTTCTTCTATTTTTGCACCTCTAAAAAAGTTGACACATAAGGCAACAAAGTTCCAATGGAATGATGCATGCGAAAGGAGCTTCCAGGAGCTGAAAAATAAGCTAACTTCTGCACCTGTGCTAGTACTTCCAGAAGGCACCGAGGGGTAGTGTATTGTGATGCTTCAGGAGTTGGCTTAGGGTATGTACTGGCACAAAATGGTAGGGCAATTGCTTATGCATCTAGACAGCTACGACCACACGAGAAAAACTACTCAACTCATGATCTTGAGTTAGCAGCGGTTGTATTTGCTCTGAAAATATGGCACCAATATTTGTATGGGGTTCACGTTGACATATATACTGATCATAAGAGCTTACAATACATTTTTATGCAGAAAGACCTAAATTTAAGAAAGCGGAGGTGGCTAGAGCTAATAAAGGATTACGACGTTGATATACTATACCATCCTAGGAAGACAAATATGGTAGCCGATGCTCTGAGTTGTAAGACAATCATGAATACTGGTGATCAAGCTATGATAAGTCAAGGAGTGGCTAAGGATCTATATCAGCTAGCCAGTTTGGGAGTTCGCCTTCTTGAAACTTCAAAGGAAGGGGTTATTGTACATAATGTAGCAACGTCTTCATTGGTAATGGAGGTGAAAGAAAAACAGTTCGAGGATCCTGTTCTACGACAGCTTAAGGAAAAGGTAAGTCAAGGTACGATAAAGGGGTTTGATCTTACACAAAATGGAGTACTTTACTGCCAAAATAGATTATGTGTGCCTGATAATAATGGATTAAGAAAGAGGATAATGGAAGAAGCCCATCATTCCCGATATTCCATCCATACAGGATCAACTAAGATGTATCATGACCTAAAGGGAATGTTTTGGAAGGGAGGCATGAAAAAGGACCTTGCAAAATTTGTGGCTCAATGTCCAAATTGCCAACAAGTGAAAGTAGAACACCAAAAGCGAGGAGGTTATATGCAATGTATAGAGCTTCCAACATGGAAGTGGGATATGATTAAATATGGATTTTGTTACCGATTTGCCTCGATCATTTCAGAAGTTTGACTCCATATGGATAATAGTTGACAAACTCACAAAGTCAGCACACTTCTTGCTAGTCAAGAGTGATTATACGACTGAAGAGTATGCCAAGCTATACCTCAAAGAGATAGTCAGGCTACATGGAGTTTCAACCTCAATTATATCTAACCGAGGAACTCAATTCACTACAAAGTTTTGGAAGTCCTTCCAAAGGAGTTTAGGGACACAAGTGAATTTGAGTATAGCATTTCACTCTCAAACAGACGGTCAAGTAGAACGCACCATTCAGACACTTGAAGATGTGTTGCGAGCTTGTGCATTGGACTTTAATGGTAGTTGGGTGGACCATTTGCCAGTTATTGAATTTGCCTATAATAATAGCTACCACTCAAGTATCAAGATGGCACCTTATGAAGCTTTGTGTGGAAGGAAATGTCGATCGCCAATTGGATGGTTTGAAGCGGGTGAAACCACCTTTCTTGGGCCAGATCTAGTGTAACAAACCATAGAAAATGTTAAGGTAATACAACAGCGGCTAGAAACAACCCAAAGTCGTCATAAATCATATGTGGATGCTAGAAAGAGAGGATTGGAATTCTCAATAGAGGATTTGGTATTTTTAAAGGTGTCTCCAATGAAAGGACATATGAGGTTTGGTAAGAAAGGAAAACTAAGCCCACGTTACATAGGGCCATATAAAATTATTAAGAAGTGCAGGTTGCATATAAACTAGAGCTACCCCAAGAGATTTTAATGGTTCATCCAGTTTTTCATGTCTCAATGCTTCGAAAATGCATAGGTGACCCAGCCCGTGTCACTCCTATTAAAGACGT
>JAPFFP010033991.1:0-15441 GCA_026153255.1 Solanum medicagineum | reverse complement strand
CATTTTAACGGTAAGAATAAAGTCAAACAATTAAACATAGTTGGGGGGTTTAATACACTACTCAAGTATTTGTAATTATTGTATAAAGTAATATTTTGATTCAACTCTAGCATATGTGAATGATATGCTAAGAAGCTTTTTTGGGGCCCCTTCGAGTTCCCATTCGTCGTGTCACATCTAAGCCGTAGGCTTGGGTCATGACAAGCTTGGTATCAGAGTACTAGATTGTTAATAGTCCTCAGAAATCCAATACACCACGTCGATTAGAGTCTTATTCATGGTTGTGAAGCGCGCCACAACTATGAATGAGAGACTATGAGGCATTTTAGGAAATGTTTCACTACTTCATGGTCTATATCGTGGTTTAGATGTAAGTATAAGGCATTTCCACTGACAAATTCTTTTTTCTCTTCTAGACATATCGATTCCAAAAGGGAGACTAAGAAGAGTCTGCACACCAGAAGAGCAACCGGCCCCTCCCGCTCCTCAGGCTCCTCAAGATGGAGGGGCAGCCCAAGATGAGTTCCGAGATGCTATTACAATGTTGGCCCATGCTATGACCAACCAATTGAACCAAGGGGCCCAAGCTCCTCATGCTCTACGTTGGCCTCGAGGGTGAGCGATTTCACAAGAATGAATCCACCAAAGTTCCATGGGTCCAAGGCAGAAAAGGATCCAAAGAGTTCATCTATGAGGTGTATAAGGTGCTATCTATCATGGGGTCAATTTGGAGGAAAAGGCAGAGTTGGCGACCTACCAACTAAAAGGGGTGGCTCAAATTTGGTTTACTCAATGGAAGTTGGAAAAGGGGAATGATAGTGATATCCCTTGGGAAGAGTTCAAAGCCTCATTCCTCAACCTGTTCTTTCCTATCTAGCTAAGAGAGGCTAAGATGATGGAGTTTATGAATCTTAAGCAGGGTTCTATGAGTGTGAGGGAGTATGCCCTCAAGTTCAACAAACTCTCCAAGTATGCTCTACAATTGGTTGCCGAACCTAGATCAAGGATTAATAAATTTGTGTCGGGGGTGTCTAACTTGGTTAATGAAGAATGTCATACCACCATGCTAGTGAGTGATATGGATTTGTCTCGGCTCATGATTTATGCCGAACAACTAGAGGTGTAAAAGCTTAGAAAGAGAAGAAGTGGTGAGCCCAAGAGGGCTTGATTTAAAGGTGGTTTCCAAGGTTCTTGGGTGGACAGTTTCCTTAAGGCCACAAGTTCCAAGGCCAAGGGTCTTCCAATACGCCTAACAAGATATTTGCTAATGATAACCCAAGATTCCAAGGTAGTGGGATGACCCACCCTAAGTGCCAAAAGCATGGAAGAAACCATAGTGGCTCATGTTTGAATAATTATAATGCTTGCTTTCGTTATGGTGAGGCGGGTTACAAGGTTATTGATTGTCCTAATGCTCAAAATAAAGGTAGAGTTGGTCATCCTCAAGGCCAAGGTGCTAACACAGATCCAAAGACAAAGGGAGCCAACAAGGGGGTACTCTAAGGCAAAATAGGTTTTATGCTCTCCAAGGAAGGCAAGGAGTTGATAAGGTGCTAGATGTTGTTACCGATATGTTAAATGTTTTTTTATTATGATGTGTGTGCATTGATAGATCTGAGTACCACTCTTTCTTTCATTACTCCTTTTGTTGCTAAAAAGCTTCATATGCGTCCCGAGTTGTTGTGTGAACCTTACGAGGTGTCAACCCCCATTGGTGAGTCTTTTGTTGGTAAGAGCCTATAGAAATTGCCCCGTTTGAAACGACCCCAAAAAGTGCCTGAAAACGTGCCTCGTAATACCCAAAATTTTAATTTCTATATATCTCAAAATCCATGCATGATATCAAAAATCAGACTTTATGTTCTTGTTTAGGGGATCAAAATTAGGAAGAAAAGGGTCTAACCCCAATTTTAGAGTAATCGAATCACAATTTCAAATTTCTAAAATTTTAATTTCCAAAGATGATCCACGACAGCACCGTGACGCGTAGCTATCGCGGACATGTGTTAATTTGACTCCGCGACAAGTCCGCATCGCGAACCTGTGTATTTTGTTGCCAATGATTTCTGTCTCGGTCCAAGGCTTTTGGGTCTTGGGCCTAAGTGTCCCCAACCGTGTTTTTACCCATACTTAGCTTTATTTCACCCTCATATCATCTAAACATTCCCCAATACTCATTCAAACAATTAGTCATATTTTGACTCCCAAATTCAAGTCCCAAAGCCTCATCCCAAGCGAAGGTTCTCCTTCAAGGTTCTTCTTCAAGCTTTAAGTCTCCATCTCCAATCTTCACCAAGTTCATCTCCAAGCTAAGGTATGTAGGCTTTAGCCATAGGGTTCTTCCACCCATGGTTCCCTAATCTCCTTTTTTTTACTCAATTTGCATGATTTAAAGTTGATTTTACATGTGGGTCTTATATATTAAGAAATTTACTGCACAGTGATTTGGGTTCATGAAAGTATGGTTGTTTTTGCATGTTTTGAGCTCTAAATCTTAGGTATAATATTGGATTTGATGAAGGTTCTGATGTGAATGTCTTGGGGGTATTGCAAGGTGTTGATTGATGGTTTTACAACAGATTTTCTTGCATGATTTCATCTCTAAATTGCATGGTTTTTTACCCCCCATTTCTCACACCCCAAGTGTTTGATAAAATATCCGGCTAGGGTTTCTTGTGAAATTGAAGATCCGAAGCATGAGATATGTTATGAATGACTATATGATGATGAAATGAGCTTATGTATATGATAAATTCTATACAAAGTGTTGCATTAGACCATGACCAATTCGGGGGGACAAAGAACCCGGATAACCGAGGTGGGGGTTTGTACTCATCAAAACATATGAGGGGTTTGTACTTTTACACTAGGGTGATAAGGTGTGATCATCATCAACCATGTTAGGTATTTTTACTACACCACTAGTGTGATGGGGTGAGATCATCATCAACCGACCAAGGGGTTCATACTTTGTAATTCTAGTTGGTTTATTCTTCACAAATTTTATCCTATATGAGCATGAGTTACTTAAGCATGATTTACTTAAGCATTGATCATACATTCCATATTGTTATATTGTGCCTATTTCTTAACATAATGTATTTCGATTATGGTGCCTATCTATTGTTGTAGTGCATTATGCATTTCGATTATGGTGCCTATTTATTGTTGCATTTCATTCTACATACCTATTACATTCAAACATACTAACACATACTCTATACCTACATGATGTCACCATATAGGAACTGGTGCCCAAGTTGATCATCCTCCTCCTCCACGTGGCTAGTGCGACATTACTCAAGCTATTTGGTGAGTCCTCCATTTCGGGGACCTTAGTCTATGTTTCTCCTGTTATGTATTGAGACATTTTTTTTATTATCCATTTGACTATGAGGGTAAGCCTTATTACTTTGTCTTGGCCCCCGCTTTTTTCTATGTATTTAGAGGTGTTTGTTGCATATGATATGTATCTATGTTAAGAGCCTTGAATCTATTGTTCTTGATGTCTATGATATGAGCTTGTCTCTTGCCTCTTGCTTATGATATTGTGCAAGCTTTTCCATTAGCCCTGGTTTCCCCATTCGTTTATCTTTGATGCTAGATTTAATGCTTCCGCGACCAAAGATGTGTAATGATATTTTATGAGGCTTACTTGGGGTCCCTTCGGGTTCCCCCTTGCGTCGTGTCACGTCTAGGCCCTAGGCTTGGATCATGATAGTGTCCATATTGCATAAAGTTTTACCTTGTGATTTTGTTGAATTAGATATGGTGGATTTTGATATCATTGTTGGGATGGATTGGTCATATGCATATTATGTTTCCATTGATTATAGAACCCGCAGGGTCAAATTTTAATTTCCTAATGAGCCCGTTCTTGAGTGGGAAAGTCATAATGTTGTGGTCAAGGGTAGGTTCATCTCTTTTCTTAAAGCCCAAAGATGATTTCTAAGGGTTGCATTTATCATATTGTGAGGGTTAGGGATGTGGAGTCTAAAGTCCTTCCTATTGAGCCGATTCTGGTGGTTAATGAGTTTCTTGATGACTTTCCCGATGAGCTTCCTAGTGTTCCTCCCAAAAGGGAAATAGACTTTGGTATAGTCCTCCTTCCGGATACAGAATCCATTTCCATTCCCCCTTACAGTATGGCCCCGATAGAATTAAAGAAGTTAAAGGATCAATTGAGGGATTTGTTGGAAAAAGGTTTTATAATGCCTAGCAAGTCACCTTGGGGTGTACTGGTGTTGTTTGTGAAGAAAAATGATGGTTTCCTCAGATTTTGCATTGATAACCGGTAACTTAATAGTGTTGCCATAAAGAACAAGTATCTTCTACCAAGGATTGATGACTTTTTTGATCAACTTTAAGGAGCTAGTCACTTTTCGAAGATTGATCTTCGGTCCGGATACCACCAAGTGAGGTAAGGGAATGTGATATTCCCAAGACGACTTTTCAGACTATGTATGGGTATTCGAATTTGTAGTTATTGTCTTTTGGGTTGACTGATACACCGACTATATTTATGGATCTCATGAATAGGGTCTTTAAGCCCTACGTTGATATGTTTGTGGTGGTCTTTGTTGATGATATATTGATTTATTCTCGGAGTGAGGAAGAGTATGTGAATCACTTGAGGGTGGTGTTGCAAATCTTGATAGATGAGAGGTTGTTTGCTAAATATGAAAAGTGTGAATTTTAGTTGAAAAAAGTTTCTCTTCTAGGGCATGTGGCGTCGAGTGATGGCACTATATTGGACCATAAGAAGACGGAGCTAATAAGATATTGGCCTAGACCTTTTACTCCATCGGATATTAGAAGTTTCTTGGGTCTGGCGGGTCATTATCGGAAGTTTGTGAATGGGTTCTCTTCTATTGCTTCCCCTGTGACTAAGTTGACCCAAAAGATGGCAAAATTCATGTGGACTGATGAATGTGAAAAGAGGATCCTAACCTTGAAGGATAAGCTAGTCTTTGATCCTATCTTGGCTCTACCAGAAAGGTTGGAAGGATTTGTTGTTTATTGTGATGCCTTAAGAATTGTCTTGGGGTGTGCTTTGATACAAAATGGTAAGGTGATAGCATATGCCTCTAGGCAACATAAGGTGCATGAGAACAACTAACCTACCCATGATCTTAAATTGGCATCCGTGGTGTTTGCTTTGAAAATTTGGCGTCATTATTTGTATGGGGTTCATATTGATGTGTTTACCAACCACAAGAGTCTCCAATATGTGTTCACCCAAAACCATCTTAACTTGAGACAAAGAAGGTGGTTAGATATCCTTAAAGATTATGATATAAGTGTGCACTATCATCCCATCAAAGCTAATCTGGTGGCTAATGCTCTAAGTAGAGTGTCCATGGATAGTTTGGCTCATATTGATGATGGTGGAAAAGAGGTGGCTAGGGAAGTCCACCGACTGGCTAGGTTGGGGTTTACGTTGAATGAAGTTGTAAATGGTGGTATGGTGGTTGTTGATAGTTTTAAACCCTCTTTAATTGAGGAGTTAAATTCAAAACAAAATTCTGACCCTGCCTTGCTAAAGTTAAAGGCCTTGGTGAAGGATGGTAAAGTGGAGGTTTTCTCCCTAGGTGGAGATGGTGCCCTTAAGTATCAAGGTAGGTTGTGCGTGCCTAATGTTGATGACTTGAGAGAGTTGATTTTGAAGGAGGCCCATAATTCATCTTATAATATCCACCCCAGTTCCACAAAGAGATATAGAGACTTGAGGGAGGTATATTGGTGGGGTGGTATGAATAGGGATATTGCCAAGTTTGTTGCCGGTTGTCACAATTGTTAAGAAGTGAAAGCCGAACATCAAAGGTCGGGTGGCCTAGCCCAAGACATAGAGATTCCTACTTGGAAGTGGGAAGAGTTCAACATGGATTTTGTGGTTGGGTTGCCAAAGACTAGAAAGCACTTTGGTTCTATTTGGGTTGTTGTTGATAGGATGACAAAGTCAGCTCACTTTCTACAGATTAAGACAACTTATGGTTCCGAAGATCATGCCAAGTTGTATATTCATAAGTTGGTTAGATTGCGTGGGGTACCCATGTCGATGATTTTGGATCGTGGTGCTCAATTCACTTCTCTTTTTTGGAGATCTTTCCAAAGGGGTCTTGGTACCAAATTCAAGCTTAGCGTGGCTTTTCACCCTCAAATGGATGGTGAAGACGAAAGAACTATACTAACTCTTGAGGATATGCTTAGAGCTTGTATTTTGGAGTTTAAGGGTAGTTGGGATATACACCTTCCACTTATTGAGTTTGCTTACAACAATAGCTACCACTCAAGTATTGGCACGGTTCCCTTTAAGGCTTTATATGGTAGGCATTATAGATCCTCGGTTGGGTGGTTTGATGTGGAGGAGATGGCATTGCTTGTTCCGGATTTGGTTATGGAAGCCTTGGAGAAGGTGAGGTTGATAAGGCAGAGGTTGAAGACAACACAACATAGACAAAAATCATATTCCGATTTGAGAAGAAGTGATCTTGAATTTAAGGTTGGTGATTGGGTTTACTTGAAGGTCTTACCCATGAAGAGTGTGGTCCGATTGGGCAAGAAAGGTAAATTGAGCCCATGGTTTGTCGGACCATATAGAGTTTGAAGGAGAGTTGGTAAGGTTGCCTATGAGTTGGAGGTACCCATGGAGATGAATATGGTTTATCTGATCTTCCATGTGTCCATGTTGATTAAATGTGTGGGTGACCCTAGTGTTATAGTGCCCTTAGGAGTTGTTGGTGTTGTAGAAGATATATTGACCTATGAGGAGGTCCCAGTGGAGATTTTGAATAGACCATTAAAGAGATAGAGAAACAAAGATGTAGTTTTCATCAAGGTCCTTTGGAGGAATCAACAAGTTGAAATTTCCACATGGGAAGCCAAGGCGGACATGAAAAAGCAATGCCCATATCTCTTCCACTCTACTCAAGCCGAAGGTAATGATTTAGGTTAAGTTTTAGCCCTCATGTGATCTTGCATGCATTCATGATTATGGTAATAAGTTTATGGTGACTTTTTGACATTCATGTTGAGATTTTTGAAAATGATGTTTAAATGCATTTGTTGCATTCATGTCGGGCTAAAAATCTTCATAATTACTTCTCTTATGCATGCTTCTTTGATATTCGGGGACGAATGTCCCCAAGGTGGAAATATTAAAATGCCTCACATGTGCTTCGGAAAGCCCCATAATCGTAATTTTCATATATCTCAAAACTTGTGTGTGATTTCAAAAATCTTACTTTATATCCTCGATCAGGGGGCAAAATTCACTGGGAGATGGGTATAACCTTAAGTGAAAAATAAATTTCCCTAATATTTTGATTTTCAGTGTGCATCCGCAACTAGGCCACGACGCAGACTGAAGGTGGATCAACACAAAACTACCTCCATGGTGGGTCCGCGTCATGGACTGGACGTGGACCAGTGTATTATTCTCCTTGGTTTTCTTATTTCACCCAAGGGCATTGGGGTCATAGCCTCAAATCCCAATTAAACATGAAATCTCCTATAATTATATGAAAATTATAACTCTCAAACCCTCTCTAAAACCTCTCTAAGACTGTATCAATTCACTCATTCAAATCTAAGAATTTCAAGCTCAATTTGTGGACTCAAGGATTCATTTCAAACTCTAAGACTACGTCAAGTTCATTTCAAGGAACTCAAGGCTTAAGGTATGTAGGTCTTCATCCATGGGTCGTTTCACCATGGAGCCCAACCTTCCCTTTTTTATGAAACTTGCATGTTTTCAAGTTGTATTACCTATTGGTATCTCTTAGTATGATTTATGAACACTAATTATGTTGAAGTTTTGTCAAGTATTGAATGATTATGCACGGATGTCTATTTCAAACTTATCCCATGAATTGATTTTCTCTATTGAGACTATGCATGTTTGGAGCTATGAAACTACGAATTATTATGAGCTTTTGAGATGGATTTCAAGGTACTTTTACATGAGGTCTTTACTACATATTGACGGGTTGTGTTAGTTTGAGTTTACTCACTTTATTTCACTCTTGAATTGCATGATTTTGAACAAGTATCATGAACTTACCAGGTGTTTGATAAAATGTCAAGTCAAGAATTCTCAAGTTATTGATGATCTATTACATGATTTACAAGTCAAGTGACTTCATGATGATTAAGAGATTTCAAACATGTATTGAATTCTGAAATGTATCTATGATTTTACAAGTATCAAGTTAATCCTTATTTCAATATTTTTACCTCTTGTGAGTCATTCATGTTAAAGCAAGGGTTCATGTATGATTATGATCTACTCTCATGTTCAAGTTAGGCTCACTAGTAGAGATCAAGCATGTTTATGAGCTACTCAAGTCATGTTCTTACAAGCTATTCATGTTATGATAAAGTAGGATTATTTCAAGTATTCCGTGGGATTTGACTTAGCACCGATTGAGGCTTAAGATGGGCTTTTGAGACACTTTTAATGATACTATTTTTAGTCACAGAAATGAGACAAGTTATGAAAAGTCTAAAAAAAACTAAAGTCGGGCTAAGTCCCACAAAGAAGAAAGCAATACTTTGAGCAAGAATACTCTTTTAAGTATGAGCATTATAAAATTCATTTTGAGAGTAGTATTGAGAACTGATATGAGTGAGAGCAGTAATAATTTGACCTCATAAACTAGGTAGTCAGCGTAGGATAGGATTGTACCAAAAGTACAACTCCTCATTGCCACTGAGATGGCCTAGTTTTGGGATGGATCCACTCTCCTAGTTTTCGTTCCTTACCCTGGCAAACTATGGGAAGGCTCTGGAAGCGTGGGCAAGACATTGTGTCATCACGAAGCTCATAGCGATGGTTGTTGGTTAGAAACTACATAATTTAAAGCAAGCTAGTTTCTACATACAAACGTTCAGCGTATTTTCTATTTTCAACATGTATTGCATTTAGTACTTACGCTATTTTATTTTGAGACATATTTTAATCACTTGAGTATAGTGCTTTATCTTGAGTTCCCATTTTGGCTATTTTACATATCTTACATTCCATGTACTGACATCCTTTGGACCTGCATCATTTTATGATGCAGATGTAGGTGACTGAGTTCCTCAGCAGACGCTCCGTTGAGGACCAGCGTTTCTATCCAGCTATTGGTGAGGCATCTTACCAATCAGAGGCTTTGGAGTCTGCTTATTATGTTTTCTATCTAACATTTATTTTAATTAGTTGTTCATACTAGTTTAGTTAGAGGTTTCATAGACTGTATGTTAAGAGTTTCAGATCTTCTTTTCAGTTGTTGCTGAAACATTTTTACTATTCAGATATTTCAGTATTCTTAGCTTATTATATTTTAGCCTTTCCTTTATTATTTGACTCTTCCACTGAGTATAGTAGCCAGTCCTAATGGTTTACTCGGGGCCAAAAATGGTTCTAGCTGCCAGCCACGCCCAGGGTGTGAACTCGGGTCGGGACAAAGATGGCTCGATTTCAAGGATTCAAGACTCATGTCACGCCCTGGGAGGGCGCCCTTGGCGTGGCCGGCACTTGAAGACCCCATTGTTAATTCTCCAAGAGAACCATCTGGCCTCATCATCACATCATACTCAATAGTGGAAGAATACTTAAATAGCAGTCAAGAAATAGATCAACTAACTAAATCCTCTCACAAATAAATGTTTCCAATGAACAAAGTTTGGAAAACAATGACAGTCATCAACCTCTACTCAATGTCTATGAAGCCTCTACCTCTAATATCTAAATGGTACCATGACAGGCCATGGCTACCCAGCTCAAGGAAAATAAAATACTTAGTAAAAGTAAAAAGGCTCCTCCGAAGGCAAGGAGGACTCACTAACTCTGGAAGCACGGATCCGAACTTCAATGGTGCATATGTTGAAGTCCTCTAAGTACCTGCCTCTATATCATAAAATGATAGAGGCCCAAATAGGCATCAGTACATGGAATATACTAGTATGTAAAATAGCTTAAGAAAATGAATAAGGCTCAGACCAAAATCAACCGACTTGACTCAAGACTCAACTCCTCGTCTCATAACTCAACTCAAATAAATGATGCAAGTTTAAAGATTGAAGTCATGCTTTAGAATTAGGACTCAATGCTTAATGCAACTTAGTTTGAAAATCATGATATGCTCAATTCAAGAGTTGCTCGGAAGTTTCTCTAATCAACATAACTTTCCCCACTACTATGAATTCGGTGATGCATAACAAAACAGATGTTGTTTCCACGCCCATCCTATACTTGCTAAGGTAAAGAACATCAACCTCTCCCTCTCTCTCAAATCCAAAGAGAATATCTATCTATTGGGACATAAGTTGCGGGAGTTAACTGCATGACTATCTTACACGGACAATGTAGTTCTGGGGTATTTTCTTTTACCTAACTCGTTGCTCAATATTCTTCCAAGACTAAAACGTGCTCGTGAAAATTAACTCAAAGTCATCTCTTTGGCTCATCTCAATCATGTCAACTCAGTGCTCAATAGCTCAACTCTATTACTCAAAAACTCCATAATTCTGGACCATCATTCATGCAATGCAACTCAAGACACTAACTAGCTCCATGCAAGACTCCAACTCATACGGTCAGTTAAATCACAGAGAAATCATGCTCGGCACATATGACATAGTAAATGCTTATCTCATGCATATACAAGAGCATGTATTCTTATGCTCAACTTACTAAAGGCTTATCAAAACATGTATCATCTCATCAAAATATTTCCTTTAAAATATTACTTCTTGCACTCAATAAAATACAAATATAATATTAGCTCAAATCACATTTTCATCAATGCATATAAAAGTCCTCATCTTTATTCTCAATATGCAAGACTTTGATTTTAAAACTAATACTTTTATTTAATACTTGAAAACTCATTAATCTCAACATCAAACAATGTATAAAATAGCCATGATCATCAACTTCATTAGGAATCATAGGGAAGTCCACAAATGACGACTCCAATAATATAAGAAATAGAAATAACAATAATCTCAATCGCATAAATATTTCTATCTCAATGGCAGAATAAATTTACCCATTTAGAATTCAAGAAGTTGGGTAAAACACTACTCGAACACTACTATGGAGAATTAACGTGTGGGGCACGTGGATGAACTTAGTTCAACACTATGAGTAGCCTTACATGCTTGGTATGGAGTTTGACATTCAACCCCTCAAGAAGTTAGCCTTAATCCTCTGAACCCTAGATCTTTCTCCTCTTCTTTGCTCAAGATCTCTACTTAGTTTTTGCATGAACGACTTTAGAATAGGTTTTGAAACCCTTTTTAGGTCAAAATGACTTATAATGATTATGTATTACGTCTAGGAAGGATGGAAGAAAGTCTAGAATGCCTCTAAAAAGATATAAAACATTGAACTTCTATGGAACAGGTCTTGGGACCAGGTCGACGACGCAGACCTGTCTCGTACTTGTGTAATTTCTTCAAAAACATTTCCAATCAATTTTCTTATCCCATAGAAAATATTGGTATCATATCTAAGTGTAAATCCACGACAAGTCCGCGACGCGAACATGTCGCTTACTTTTTCTAGAAAGCGTTTTCGCATCCAAAAATTAGCTTTTGATCCGATTGCTGTAAAAATCAATCAAGACCATTTTCCCACATAATTTTTCACATTGATCGCATTCCGGGCCTCGAATTTTCCATCGGAGTTTGGGAAGATGTGTTATACACACATATCTCATCAAGGGGTATTTTGGTAATTTTATCGAGTGTTACATTATCTCCCCTTTGGAATTATTCGTCCTCAAATGAAGAGTAAATATGGACATCAGAGCATGAATAACAATCAAAACTCCTCTCAATACTTAATCAACGAATCTCTATCATACTTATCGACCAAATCTGGACAGTCACAATTCACTCAGAGTAGACAAATCGTTTAGTCAAGAGTAGAGATATTCCTTAGATATTCTCACTATCAGGCATTAATGGAACATCGAAACATAAGCAATTGGAATCATTTAAACACCTCAACAATATGTTATTCGAACTCAAGAAGGAAGTCATCAACTCTAATATAGAATGGGACTATCAAGTTATATAAGAGTCTATGGATAACTCTCAACCTTAGCACCTCATCTCTACTACACCACTTTTCATCACACAATACTTCATCGATTAAAGCTTGTAACTCCTATTCAAATTTGTACCTAACCACGTCTTCTTATACTGTTCACAACTAACTCTTAGTCCTAAGATGCTAGTCCTAGGATGATCGCACTTACACTATTCTAACCCCTCAAAATCTATGTTTCATATCCCCATACTGACCTTTACTTAGCCAATATTGCTCCTTCTCATCATCTTAATACACTCACATAATAACAACCACACATTCAAGTCTATCACTCTAACCACTTTAAGGTTAACATCACTTGAGAATGTCCAAGCCTACTATAGAAGATCTACACCCTCAATCGCATGAACTCTTATCATGAGAGACACTAATATTCTTTTACTTAGCTATTACACTCATCAAGATTCTTTAACTCCTTCTCCATGTCTATAACCTTAAAAGGACACGACACTGGAAAGCAGGATCACTCTAAGGGCTTTGAACAAAAGATCATAAGCATGGTTCAATCAAGAAATCTTATCTGAGAACTTTCATAACGAAGTTGATCTCCCTCGTCTATCAAGACTCATTCTGAGTTCACATACTATACATACCTTAAAACTCAGGTCATATCTCACTTAACATAGGCCTAGAAACTCTTAGATTCATGGGGTAAGATCAAAATTACTGAATAATATCGCTTCTCATCCTCACAAATCAACATGAACAAGAATCAATACGTGGTTCATAGGACAAGGCTATGGGCATGGCGATCATACACCAGACAGAAATAGAGTATCACCTTAATTAATGTAGGAATATATGAGATGGCAAAGAATTAATGTCTCATCTTGATCAAACTAATCACTATCAAGAACTCGGGATCTACTTTGGTTTATCACCTCATCATATCCCTTTAAGCTTAAGGTCATCTCTCCAAATTTGTGAATCAATTCTTTTTTCTAAGCTATAAGTACGTATCTCTACACTGTCAGGGAATCACTACCTCCAAGAAAATACTAAACTCTTCTATCATGCTATAGTCGCATATATATAATAGCCACTAAGACTCTCTTCAAAGAAACTGCTCGTAGCTTTCCCTCTATGGAAATCTTTCTATATTTGCTTCTCTCAATGGCGTAGATAACCATTGTCCACAACTCTTACGATCTAACCTTTTCTTTTGCCTGTTAACACTCAACTTTTGTGCTCCCATAAATTTATTTGTATAAGACTTAGACTATACTAGAAAACTTATCATCATCCATCCATAAGCCCCAATCAACTTAGTTACTCGTGATGATAAGGAATGCTTGCATCAACCTACTCCATATTGACAACTCAATTATACTATCTAGATCTTTATTGTAGTCATAACTTAGAGTATCATACGACTTTGCACTGGACTTGTGCAAAATTTAGGCTAAATCATTAATCCAGACTGATATTTCATTTTATTGGACTATTGGGTCGGCTTATTGGCTTATTAGGCCGGTTAACAATTTATTCAAAAATATTAGCAGGTTATCCATTATCGGTTCAGGTTTTAGGATTTTAATATCGAGGGACTCGATAACTAGATACCGGACTGATATTTACTACTATTTCCTAGACCCAATTGGTGAATTGGGCCAATTCCCACTTTGGCACTTCACAGTTCCCATGACCCACATTTATTACTGCTATTTCCTATGGCCCATGTATTACTATTAGTTTTATATTTTTATACTTTTATTACCCCTGTTTACGTTGCTCCATGTTTTTATGTTGCTGGAATGTTTTTACTTTGCTGGAAAAATTTTACATTGCTGCTTGTAGAGCTGAGTTATTGCTGCAAGCTGCAACTTGCAAGTATATAATTAGAAAGTGGAAAGTTCTATACTTCTATTTTAGTTTTTGCAGCTTGAATACTTAATTGAGTTTTTGGACTATACATTTTGAGTTCTATTATTAAATTTCAAAAATTATTCATATCTAGTAAAGCTAATTTAAGTTGATTTTGCCATATGGAAAGTTGAAAACTAGAAAGGGTCGGGATTAGGGAATAAATTGACTCATTGAGTTTTTAAGTCTTAAACTTTTAATTGTTAACGGTTTACCCGATAACCAAACCGATAAAGGTCAATAAATGATAAATCGATAACCAATAAATCGAAATCTTAATTATTCATTAATGGTTTAGCATATTTACAAACCAATAGCGAATAAGTAAAATTACTAAAAATCGAACCAAATCACCCGATACGTACCCCTACTTTGCACTATCATGAATACACATCTTAAGCCTCTTTTTATCTAATGAGCTATACTCAATTCACTATTCTGCCTAAGGGGCACTTGTACCTGATGTCGCCCAAGTTACACCTTTATTTTAGAGGATTAAACAGTCACTATCAAGAAAAAGAACCTAACCATAGTTAGGGTCGAACCCACAGGGAATACGTAGACTCATGAGAATTCACAAATAAGAAATTCTAGTAATTAACCAACTCAATTCCTCAAGGCGGGGGGCGATATGTTGTTAAAATACATCATATTTGATGCCTAAAACAAGGTATTTTGTGAGTTCTTAATGCGACATTTTAGGGTTTTTATATGTTTTTGTGTTCTTATTGCAGAATAGGTAGGTTGGCATGATTTTGGAAGAAAATTGCAGATTTTGGCTGAAGTACAGGACATACAAGTTTATCTACGAGTCGTAGCCCAAGCTACGAGTCGTAGGGTGAGCTAACAGCAGGAAACAGAGAGCAAAAATCAAAAAATTTGCTAAGTGGAGGTCAACCCTACGAGGCCATCCTACGAGTCGTAGGTATTACTATGACTCGTATAGTTGGACTCGTAACAAGGAACAGAGAGCCAAGACTTTGGACCAAAAACTGAAGGCCTAAACTACGATAGGAGCACATGATTCATAGTCCAAGCAATGACTCGTACCAGTGGTTCATAACAGTCAAGTCAAAAATACTATGTGCTGACTACGAACCCTGATTACGACTCGTACGCCACCTATGAGTAATACATGTGCGACATATCTGCTGCCAGCCGTCTTTTCTGTGTAATTTGTAAGGTTAAGTTTGTAAATCCTATAAATACTTTAAGTTAGGGTTATTTTAGGAGGAGATCCGACATTCAGAGATATTTGTAAATATTCTAGGAGAATTTATAGGGTTTAGAGTTGTTACACCCCGTATTTCTTTAAATTAAGGATAATTACACAATTGGAAAATTTTGTTGTGAATGTCGTGTAATTTGAACTTAAGTATATTTTCGGTGCATGATTATAGTATCAAGTGAATTTAGCGTGCATAATTAAGTTTGAGTCGGAAGTCCTCGATTGGATAAAAATAGAAAAGTTTGGG
>JAPFFP010033961.1:0-15447 GCA_026153255.1 Solanum medicagineum | reverse complement strand
GCAACCCAACCACAAAATCTATATTAATCAACTCCCACTTCCAAGTAGGAATCTCTATGTCTTGGGTTAGGCCACCCGACCTTTGATGTTCGTCTTTGACTTGTTGATAACTATGGAAACCGGAAACGAATTTGGCAATGTCCCTCTTCATGCCTCCCCACCAATACACATCCCTCAAGTCTCTATACATTTTTGTGGAACGGGGTAGACAGAATAAGAAGAATTATGGACCTCATCAAGGATTTTCTCTGTCAAACCACTAACACAAGGCACACACAACCCACCTTGGTACCTAAGGGCACCATCTCCCCTTTGGGAGAAAACCTGTACTTTGCCCTCTTTCACCAAGGCCTTCAATTCAAGCAAGGAGGAGTCAAGATCTTGTTTTTCTATCACCTCATTAACCAATGAAGACTTAGACCCATCAACAACAACAACACCATTATCACCAACCTCTTCCAACCTAACCCCCAATCTAGCCAATTGATGCATCTCCCTAGACATTTCCTTATCGCCACCATCAATATGAGATAGGTTACCCATAGACACCCTACTCAAAGCATCTGGCATAACATTTGCCTTACCGGGATGGTAATGCACACTCAGGTCATAGTTTTTAAGTTCTAACCATCTTTTTTGACTCAAGTTGAGATCTTTTTGAGTGAAGACATATTGGAGGCTCTTTAGTGATCAATGAACACATCAACATGCACCCCATACAAGTAATGACGCCAAATCTTTAATGCAGACACAATTGCGGCTAACTATAGATCATGGGTAGGGTAGTTCCTTTCATGTACCTTGAGTTCTCTAACAGCATAAGGTATGACCTTACAATTTTGCATCAACACAAAACCCAAGCTAACCCGGGAAGCATAACAATACACCACCAATCCCTCAAGCCCATCCGGTAGTGACAATATGGGAGCAGACACAAGCTTGTCCTTCAATGTTTGGAAGCTCCTCTCACCTTCATCGGTGCACACGAACTTAACCTTCTTTTGAGTCAATTTATTCATAAGGCAAGCAATGGAGGAGAACCTATTTACTAACCTTCTATAATAACCCGCTAGGCCCATGAAGCTCCTAATATTTGACAGGGTCAATGGTCTAGGCCAATTTCTAATCACATCGATTTTCTTAGGATCCACCTTAATATCATCCCCCGACACCACATGACCCAAGAATGAAAACTCCTTCAACTAAAATTCACACTTGGCATATTTGGCATACAACTTCTCCTCCCTCAGTCTTTGCATCACAACCCTTAAATGCCCCATATGCTCCTTCCTACTATGTGAATAGATCAATATATCATCATTGAAGACTACAATAAAGGAATCAAGGTAGGTTTTGAAGACCCTATTCATTAGGTCCATGAAGATGGCCGGTGCATTGGTCAACCCAAAAGACATCACAACAAGCTCATAATGCCCATATTTAGTCTGAAAGGCCATCTTAGGAATATTACACTCCCTCACCCTCACTTGATGATACCTGGACCGAAGATCAATCTTAGAGTAAAAGCTAGCCATTGCAATTAATCAAATAAATCTTCAATCTTTGGAAGAGGATACCTATTCTTTATAGCAACCCTATTAAGTTACCGGTAGTCAAAAAATATCCTAAGGGACCCATCCTTATTCTTTACAAACAACACCGGTGCACCCCAAGGTGATTGGCTGGGCCTAATAAATCTCTTCTCCAATAAACCTTTCAATTGTTCCTTAACTCCTTCAACTCCGCTGGGGCCATACTGTAAGGAGGAATGGAGATACGTTGAGTATCGGGGAGGAGATCTATGCCAAAGTCCATTTGCCTTTTGGGAGGAACACTGGGAAGGTCATTTGGGAAGACATCAAGAAACTCATTTACAACCGAAACTGACTCTATGGAAGGGACTTTGGACTCCACATCTTTAACCCTCACAAGATGATACAAGCACCCTTAGAGATTAACTTACGAGTTTTAATGTAAGAGTTGAACCTACCTTTGGCCACCACATCTTGACTTTCCTACTCAACGACGGGTTCATTTGTAAATTGAAATTTTACCCTACGGGTTCTACAATCAATAGAAGCATAGTAGACATGCAACCAATCCATCCCAAGAATGACATCAAAATCTACCATGTCTAATTCAACAAGATCAAAAGGCAACAACTTATGCAAAATGCAAATAGGACAATTTCTATAAACTCTCCTAGCAACAATAGAGGCACCAATAGGAGTAGATACTTCATATGACTCATGCAACAACTCTGTGTCAACATAGAACTTCTTAGCAACAAAAGGGGGAACAAAAGAAAGAGTGGCACCCGAATCAACCAAATCATATACATCAAAGTCAAAGATTTTCAACATACCGATAAAACATCAGGAACCTCACCAACCCCTTGTCTCCCATGTAGAGCATAAAACCGATTATGCCATGGGGCACTTCCTTGAAGACCACCTTTACATAATGGAACCACATTTGCACTCAGGCCTTTGCCACAATTTCTTGGAAAATCCACCTTCCAAGTTTCCCACATTCAAAGCATGCATTAGAAACTTTCAAACATGGACCTCCACGGCTCCTTCCAAATTTAGGGCACACATCAATAGGGACCACACCACTAATACCTTGAGGCCTAAGGAATTCATTAGCAAACCCTCTATTAGTAGCATCAGAAGACCCTTGGCCTTGATGGAATCTAGCATCCTTTTGGAATTTACCCTTAAATCGGGCCCTCTTGGCCTCATGCCCTCTTCTCTTCCTCAATTTCTCCTCCACCATTTGCTTCACATAGGTCATCAACCGAGATAAGTCCATGTTACTAATTAGCATAATGGACCGACATTCTTCACTTAGCAAGTCGAAGACCCCCATCATGAATGTATTTATCCTAGATCTCGGATCGGCCTCCAGATGAGGAGCATACTTTGAAAGTTGATTAAACTTGAGGGCATACTCCCTCATGCTAATAGCACCTAGTTTCAAGTTCATAAACTCTACCAACTTAGCTTTCCTAAGCTCTAGAGGGAAAAATTGATTAAGGAAAGCCAATTTGAACTCCTCCCAAAGCACCACATTACCAATTCCCTTCTCCCCCTTCCTTTGGTCATACCATATTTGGGCTACCCCTTTGAGTTGGTATGCCACCAACTCTGCCTTTTCATTCAGCAAAACACCCATGATATTCATGATCTTGTAGACCTCATCAATGAACTCTTGTGGATCCTTATCCACCTTTGACCCATAGAACACCAGAGGATTCATCCTCATGAAGTCTCTTACCCTAGCTTTCCGGGTAGTAACATGAGGGGCTTGGGCCCCTTGACTGACTTGGTTGGCCACAACATGGGCAAGCATAGTGAGGAGATCTCGGAGGTCACAATTGGTAGGTTGCTCCTCGGGAATTTGGGCCCTTCTTCCTCGAGTGTTAGGCATGATCTATCATAGCAAAGAACAATCGTTAGGGGAAAACCTTACCACAACTCTATAGCACGACTTAGAACATGAAGAAAGGTAACATTTCCTAAAACATCTCATAGCCTTCTATTCATATTCATGGCATGTTTCACAACCATGAATAGGATTCTAATCGACGCGATGTATTGGACTCCAAGGATTTATCAACATAGTGCTCTAATACCAAGTTTGTCACGACCCAAGCCTAGGTCTAGACGTGGCTGGCGAATGTGGAACCCGAAGGAACCCCAAAAAAGTCTCATAGAATATCATCACACATCCTTGGTCGCGAAAGCAAGATAAATCAACATAAGAAATATAAACAAGGGAAATTGAGACTAGGGGAGAGAGGCATATATTTAAATAGCTTGAATATCATAAATGAGTCAAAGCTCAAGCATAAAACAAATCTTGTCCAACAACACCTCTAACATAGAACTTAGCAGGGGCCAAGAAAAGTAACCAGGCTCACCCTCATAGTCACACCATACCAAAAAGAAAGATAGTATTTAATACATAGCATAAGAATGAAAACCAATGTCCCCGGAATGGAGGACTCACCAACTAGCTTGAATGGGTACCACTAGCCACGTGGAAGAGGATGATCAACTTGAGCACCGATTCCAACATAGTGATATCATGTAAGCAATAGTATGCGTTAGTACGTTTGAATGTACTAAGTATGTAGGATGCAATGCAACAAGAAATAGGCATCATAGTCAAAATGAATAACAATAGGAAATAGGCATAATATAACAATATGGCATGTGTGATCAATGCATAAGTAAAACATGCTCAAGTAATTCATGTTCATATAGGATATCATGAGTAGAAAAGACCAAGCTAGATTTCTAAAGTACAAACCCCTTGGTTGGTTGATGATGGTCTCACCCCATTACCCTTGTGGTGTGATACAAACTCCTCACATGGTCGATGATAGTCACACCTTATCACCCTAGTGACAAAATATAAACCCATCGCATGGTAAATGAGTACAAAACCCCACCTTGGTTATCGAGGTACAAACCCCTCGACAAGGTTACCCGGGCTCTTAGTCCCCCCGGATCGGGCATGGTCTAATGCAATACTTTATATAGATTATATCATATACATATGCTTCTTTAATCATTATAATATCAATCATATTATATCTCATGCTTTGGATCTTCAATTCCTCAAGAAACCACATCTGAACATTTTATCAAACACTTAGAGGGTGTGTAATGCTAGTATAAGACCATGAAAAATAGAGATGAAAATATGCAAGAAAATCCATTGTAAAACCATCAATCATCACCTTGCAATACCCTTAAGCAACATACATCAAAATCCCTCATCAAGTCTTACAATAGATTCAAGATTTATGGCTCAAAACATAGCAAAACAATCACAACTTTACATGGCTTTAACACAGTTCATAGACATGTTCATACTAGTAAATCCATATGTAAAATCAACTTTAAATGATGCAATTGAATAGAAGGGAGACTAAGGAACCATGGGTAGAAGGACCCAATGGCTAAAACCTACATAGCTTAGCTTTGAGGAAACTCCTAATGAAAATTGAAAATGAAGGCTTGAAGCTTGAAGGAAATCCTTAGTTCCGGATGAGGGTTTTGAGACTTGAATTTGGGAATGAAAAATATGTCTAAGTGTTTGTGAGGATATTGGGGAATGTTTAGAATGATATGAGGGTAAAATACGGCTAAGTATAGGTAAAAACACATTTGGGAACACTTAGGCCCAAGACCTAAAAGTCTTGGACCGACATAAAAATCACTAGCGACAAAATACATAGGTCCATGACGTGTACCTTTCGCAGAGGCAAGTTAATACATGTCCGCGATAGTTGTCGCGCACTGCCACAAATTGATTCTAGATAAGAAAGATTATGAAGAATGAAATTGCTAATAGTTTGCCCTTAAATCGGGGTTAGACCCTTTTCCCCCTAATTTGACCCCCTGAACAAGAATATGAGGTCAGATTTTCGATATCACACACAATTTTTGAGATATATGTAACTTAAAATTCCAGGCATTCGAAAGCACATATTCAGGCACTTTTTAAGGTCGCTTCATTAGGTTCATGGGAGACTTTTAGTACTTACACAAGTTCAAGACTTCTCTATGAGTTGAGTTTTGGGTGTTGGTTAATGCGAGGGTCAACTTTAAATGAGTATAACTTTTAGCACAATTGGAACTGGTAGCCCACTATCTGTCAAATCAAAACGCTTTGAGTTAAATTTCCAATGCACTTGGTTTCACCTCATTTAGAGTTCGAATGAAGGAGTTATGTCCATTTTCGTGAGACCCTCCCGTGCAGTGATATCACACAGGCTCCTTAACGGGGCAGTGAGGAGTTTGATGGGCCGTTTAGACAGCCTTGAACTATAAAAGGCCCTTTTTGTCCTAAGGATAGCGACATGTCCAGTGGCACAGGCTGTATGGCTTGGCACTAACCGTGTGGATGGTCATAAGGTGCATTCAAGGGAGGCTTGATGGGTATGGGAGGAAATTTTGATTAAGTGTGGTGCCACGGGCACCCACAATGGGTCGTGTGGGGTCTGACAGCTCGTGGCACCTGGGCGTGGGGTGGCATGGCCATATTTTCTTATCTAAGTGTTGTGCAATGGACCACTGCACGGACCGTGAAGCATCACACGACCTGTGACGTGGCCCATCAAAGTGACGATGACGCTTTCTCTCAAGTATTCTAATTGCAATTTTGAGGCTATGTATTGTCTCATGGGCACTCCACACGACCCATGGAGTGCCACATGACCAGTCAAGCCTCCAGTACGGCAACGTTTTGCTAATTTTTCCATCCGTTCACTAATGGCGTTTTTTCATAAATTTTAATTACTCAAATGACCTTTTCAGACTTCCAATGCTATCTTAACCTCCCAAAAACACCTAAACCCTATTCCAAAAGGATCAAACTCATTACTCTCATCTCAAATACACTCTAAAATTCCGCCAAGAGCCTCCAGCAAGACCCCAATACAAATTCAAGGAAACTCAAGAACAAGTTTTGGGATTCCAAGACCCACTTCCAAGCTCCAAGTCTTTCATAACCCAATTTCAAGAAACTCAAGTGTAAGGTATATGGGTTTCAATAATTGGTTCCTTTCACCCATAGTACCCAAGAATTTTTTTTACATGAATTTCACATTTCTAAGTTGAATTACTTATGGGTCTTACTTATTATGAATTTGACTATGAACTATATTGGGGTTTCATTAAAGTGTGATTGTTTAAGCATGTTTTGAGCTATAGATCTATGATCTTCTTTGAGATTTGATAGGGGTTTTAATGTATATTTTCTTAAGGGTATTACTAAGTGTTGGTAGGTGGTTTTACATTGATTTTTCTTCCATGATTTCACTCTTGAATTGCATGATATTGGACTAGCATTTTACACCTGCCAAGTGTTTGATAAAATGTCTTGTTAAGGATTCTTGAGTTATTGATCTATTACATGGCTTATGACTCAAGTGGCTTTATGATGATGAAAGGAATATATACGTGTTTAAATCATGTAAAGCACCTATGGCATTGCAAGTGAATTGTTGGGCTCTCATGTTTGTTGTGTTCTCGGGAAAAAGAGGAGTTCTTTCTTAATACTTGAATGTGATGGTTTAATGAGCTATTTTCATGACTCTAACCAAAAAGATTATATCGTAAGGTGTAGACATTCTATCATCTACCATAAAGGTTATGCCATAAAGTAGAGTAACTTATAGTTCCAACTTAAAAGATTATATTGAAAGGTAGGGACAATCTATCGAAAAGGTCATACGACAAGGTAGAATGACTCTGGTTTCTACTTAAAAGATTATACTACAAGGTAGGGACAACCTATTAAAAAAATATGCCTTAAGGTAGGATCTCTCTTGTCGATAAGATTATATCATAAGGTAAGTACACCCATCTTCTTATCGAGGAGTTTATATCATAAGGTCAGGATACTTAAGGACTTCTACCGATGAGGCCATGCCTTAAGGTAGAATCAATCCTGACTTATACCGAAAGGATTGTATCGTAAGGTAAGAGGCATCTCATACTACCTACCCAAAGGACTATGTCATAAAGTAGGGGTATCGGCAACACTCTCCGAAAAAGGGCTATACTGCAAGGTGAGTGGGTAAATAGTTGTCCATTCTCAAGCATGTATGTGTATGGGTTGAGCTTACTTATACTCCATATTGACTTTACATTTATCAATTATGACTAAGCATGTTTTACTTCAAGCACTAAAGATGCATGACATATTGATATTATACTATCTCTTGCTTATGCTTATGCATTTTGACTATGTTTCCCATCTCTTGTTGCATTGCATGCTACATACTTAGTACATTCAAACGTACTAACACATACTCTCTGCCTACATGATATTACCATGTAGGAATCAGAGCTCTTTTGGATCATCCTCCCCATGGCTAGTTAGTCATCTTGAAGAATAGCCATTAATGAGTCCTCAAGTTCGGGGATGTTAGCTTTGCACTCCTACTTTTGTTATCTCTTATGTTGAACTTTGATACTAAAAGGGTGAGCCTGGAAGTTGTCTTGGCTCCCGCCCATTCTATGTTTAGAGGTATTGTTGGACAAGTTATATAATTATTCTATGAGCCTTGACTCTCTTGTTCTTGATGCTTATGTTGAAAGGATACCCCTTAGCCCTTACGCTCTTATATCAAATCTTTTTATGTTGTTTAATTGCTTCTGCGACCAAGGATGTGTAATGATATGTTAGAGGCTTGTTTGGGATCCCTTCAGGTTCCCTATTCGTCGTGTCACGTCTAGGACCTAGGCTTGGGTCGTGACAATGGTATAAGAGCACTAGGCTATTAATGGTCCATAGCATCCAATACAACGTGTTGATTAGGGTCTTATTCATGGTTGTGTTGTGCACCATAACTATGAGTAAGAGGCTATGAGACGTTGAAGGAAATGTTTCCCCCCTAACAATTATTTTTTGCTATGCTTGATCATGCCTATCCAAGAGGAAGAAGAGAAGTGGGGAGTCCAAGAGGGCTCAATTTGAGGGTGACCGGTTTCAACAAGATTTTGAGTTTCAAGGAAAAGGGTCATCTAGTGCCTTGAGCAAGAGGATTGCCAAGGAAGGGATACCTAAACCAAGGCTCTAAGAAGGTGGCAAGAGGGCGGCTCATCCTAGATGCCAAAAATGTGGAAGGAAACATGGTGACACATGTTGGAGGAACACGGGACCATGCTTGCCTGTGGTGAGATGGGCCAAAAAATTTTGGATTATCCATATGCTCAAAACAAGGGTAAAGGTGGTGATGCTGATCAACGGGGTGCTCGAAGATGTAATCGGTTCTATGCTCTTCAAAGGACGCAAGGAGGGGATGAGATGCCCGATGACGCCACCGATATGTTAAAGGTTTTCTTGATTTTTGTTGTGCTTGCTTTGATAGTTCCGAGAGTCGTTATTTCTTTCATTATTCCTTTTTGTTGCTAGTAACATTCATGTGTGACCCATATGGTTAGGTGATTCTATTGTGGCTAGAAGGTCTATAAGGGTTGCCCAATGTTCTTATTACATAAAAGTTTTGTCTTGTATCTTGGTTGAATTTGGTTTGATGGGTTGGAGGTCTTGGGGTGGTTTGGCTACTTGTATAGCATGCTTCCAATGAGTGTGGGACCCATAAGGTGGTAATATTATGGTTAAGGATGGACAATCTATTTGGTCAACTACAATGGGTTAGTCACTTCTGTAAGATTGATCTTCGGTTTGGGTTTTGTCCCCAAGTAAGGATGAGGGAAGGTGGTATCCTTAGGTGTCCTATCGGACTAGGGGTGAGCATTTTAAGTCATGGTGGAGTTATTTGGTTGACTTATGCACCGACTATATTTATGGGTTTTGTGAATAGGGTCTTAAATCCATACCTTATCATGCTTGTGTGGTCTCTAGTGATGGAGTATTGACTTACTTATAGCTTGCAGATCATTTGAGGGTGATGTTGTGAATTTTCATGAATGTGAGGTTGGGAATGATGTTGGGTGAAGTTGAGAATAGGGGTTCACTCCCAAGGGGAGATGGTGGCTTTAGGTACCAAGGTGGGCTAGGTATGTATAAGGTTGACAATTAAGCCCAAGGTGTGAGGGTCCTTATAGGTAGTTGAGGAGAATTGGTTAGGTGGCCTACCAATTGGAGTTGCCTATGGATATGGGAATGGATTGTTTGGTTCTTCATGCATCTAGGTTGAGGAGGATGTGTTGGTGACTCAAGTCTACAAACCTCTTTGAGGTTGTGGGTGTTGGGGGAGATAAGTTAACTTATAAGAAGGTCTGATGGAGAAGTTGGATAGATATGAGTAAAGGTTGATTTGTAAGGATGTGGTATTCATCAAGATTCTTTGGGAGACTCGTCAAGTTGAAGGTGTCTTTCAGGGAGCTAGAGCGGGCATGAAAAAGCGATAACTGTGCCTCTTTCATTCTATTGAAGCTTAAAATAGCAAACTAAATCCCTTCTATGATTTCAAGTCTTAAGTTTCGGCCCTTATGTTATTTACATGCATTCATGTTTATATTGATAGGATTATGGTGATTTTGATGTTCATGTAGAGACTTTTTCAAAATAATGTTTTAAGTGTGTTTGTTGCATCCATGTTGGGCAAATATCTTCATGATTACTTTCCTTGTGTATGTTTCTTTGACATTCGAGGATGAATGCTCCCAAAGGGGAGATATTGTGAACCGTGTACCTCCATGCTCTCATGTATCCATGTTTCAAGTCTCATTTGGTTAGGTTGGGGGTGTATTAGGTTCGTGGGAGACTTTTAGTACTTAGACAAGTTCAAGACTTCTCTACGAGTTGAGTTTTGGGTGTTGGTTAATGCAAAGGTAAACTTTAAATGAGTATAACTTTTAGGACACTTGGAAATGGATAACCCATAACATGTCAAATGAAAGCCTTTGAGGTAGCTTTCCAACGCACTTGGTTTCACCTCATTTCGAGTTTGGATGAAGGAGTAATGACCGTTTTCGTGAGACCCTCCCGTGCAGTGATGTCACTCGAGCTCCTTGACGGGCAGTGAGATGTTTAACGGGTTTTTTGGATAGACTTGAATTGGAAAATGCCATTTTTGGCCTAAGAAAGGTGACATGGCCAGTGGCACGGGCCGTGTGGCTCGCCACTGACCGTGTGGATGGTCATAAGGTGTGTTCAAGGGAGGCTTGATGGGCATGAGTGGAAAGTTTTGTTAAGTGTGGCGCCACAGACACCCTTGACAGAGCATGTGGGGTTTGACGGCTCGTAGCACCTGGGCGTGCAGTGGCCTGGCCACATTTTCTTGTCTAAGTATGGTGCAGCGGATCACTACACGGACCGTGAAGCATTACACGACCCGTGAAGTGGCCCATCAAAGTCGATGACGCTAACTTTCTCTCAAGTGTTCCAATTGTAATTTGAAGGCTAAGTCTTGTCTCATGGGCACTCCACACGACCCGTGGAGTGCCACACGACCAGTCAAGCCTCGAGTGATGCAACTCTTTGCCAATTTTTCCATCCGTTCACTATTGGCGTTTTCATAAATTTAATTACTCTAATAACCTTTTCAGACTTCCAATGCTATCTTAACCTCCCAAAAACACCTAAACCCTATTCCAAAAGGATCAAACTCATTACTCTCATCTCAAATACACTCTTAAATTCTCTCAATAGCCTCCAGCAAGACCCCAATACAAATTCAAGGAAACTCAAGAACAAGTTTTGGTATTCCAAGACCCACTTCCAAGCTCCAAGTCTTTCACAACCCAATTTCAAGAAACTCAAAGTCTAAGATATGTGGGTTTCAACAAATGGGTACTTTTCCTCATTGTACCTATGACCATTTTTTTTACATGAATTTCACATTTCTAAGTTGAATTACTTATGGGTCTTACTTATTATGAATTTGACTATGAACTATATTGGGGTTTCATTAAAGTATGATTGTTTAAGGATATTTTGAGCTATGGATCTATGATCTACTTTGAGATTTAATGAGGGGCTTTAATTTGCATTTCTTAAGGGTATTACAAGGTATTGGTGGGTGGTTTAACATTGATTTTTCTTCCATGATTTCACTCTTGAATTGCACGATTTTGAACTAGCATTTCACACCTGCCAAGTTTTTGATAAAATGTCTTGTTGAGGTTTCTTGAGTTATTGATGATCTATTACATGGCGTATGAGTCAAGTGGCTTTATGATGATGAAAGAAATATTTATGTGTGTTTAAATCATGTAAAGCACCTATGGCATTGCTAAATTGAATTATTGGGCTCTCATGTTTGATGTGTTCTTGGGAAAAAGAGGAGCTCTTTATTAATACTTGAATGTGATGGTTTGATGAGCTATTTTCATGACTCCAACTGAAAAGATTATATCGTAAGGTATGGACATTCTAAAATCTAACGAAAAGTCCATACTATAAGGTAGAGTAACTTATGGTTCCTACTTAAAAGATTATGCCGTAAGGTAGGGAGAATCTACCGAAAAAGCTATACTGTAAGGTAGAATGACTCTGGTTCCTACTTAAAAGATTATATCGTAAGGTAGGGACAACCTACCAAAAAGAAAATGCCTTAAGGTAGGATCTCTCTTGTTGATAAGATCATATTGTAAGGTAAGTACACCCATCTTCTTACCGAAGAGAAAATGTCATAAGGTAAGGATACTTAAGGACTTCTACCAATGAGGCCATGCGTAAGGTAGAATCAATCATGACTCTTACCAAAAGGATTGTATCGTAAGGTAAGAGGCATCTCATACTACCTGCCCAAAGGACTATGTCATAAAGTAGGGGTATCAGTAACACTCTCCGAAAACGGCTATACCGTAAGGTGAGTGTAACTTTTTGGACATTCTCAAGCATTTTTGTGTAAGGGTTGAGCATACTTATACTCCACATTGAGGTTACATTTTGCGATTATGACTAAGCATGTTTTACTTCTAGTATTAATCATGCATGCCATATTGATATTATACTATCTCTTGCTTATGCTTATACATTTGGACTATGTTGCCTATCTTTTGTTGCATTACATCCTACATACTTAGCACATTCAAATGTACTAACGTATACTCTATGCCTAAATGATGTTACCATATAGGAACTAGAGCTCTTTTGGATCATCCTCCCCGTGGCTAGCTGGTCATCTTGAAGAATAGTCATTAGTGAGTCCTCCAGTTTGGGGATGTTAGCTTTGCACTCCTACTTTTGTTATCTCTTATATTGAACTTTGATACTAAAAGGAGCCCGAAAAGTTGTCTTGGCCCCGCCCATTTTATGTTTAGAGGTGTTGTTGGACAAGCTACGTAATTATGCTATGAGACTTGACTCTCTTGTTCTTGATGTTTATGTTATGAAAGGATTCCCCTTAGCCCTTTTGTCCTTATTTCTAATCTTTTGATGTTATTTAATTGATTCCGCAACCAATGATGTGTAATGATATGTAAGAGGATTGTTTAGGGTCCCTTCAGATTCCCCATTTGCCGTGTCACATCTAGGCCCTAGGCTTGGGTCCTGATATTACTAGAAGTGCCTACGAGTGGTGTAAGGGTTGTGGATTGATATACAGCCCGTAGAACCAATCGTAGAGGCACTTCTTGATGCCTTTTCTGCCAAGGATGGCTGACTTAGCCATGTACCTACACATTCTCCACAGAACACATTGTTACCCTATATGATAGCGCAGTGTCCAAAATTATAACCAAAATGCAAAAAAGTAAACTACCTACAATTTCAAAAGCTAAAAGCAAAACAAAACTACAATATTACATCAAATATTAAGTTGCCTCGCAAGTAGCGCCTGATTTATTGTCATGACACGACTTGTACAACCTGGTTTCTCAAACTTTACCAAATGTCCAAACCATTTTCTTCAAATCATTTGGCCTCTTCATTGACTAGCAGATATTAAAGACAACTTCTTTATTGTTCAATCTAAATTTGAGTTGACCAACTTCCATATCCACTAGTGCTCGACTTGTGGCTAGGAATGGCCTTCCCAAGATGATTAGGACGTCAAGGTCAACTTCGTAATCTAGGATCACAAAGTCTGCGGGGAATATGAATTTCTCAACTTTAACAAGCACATAATAAAGTATCCTCACATGCTTCTTCACCATACGATTAGCCATCAACAACGTCATGCTCGTTAGAGTAGGGGATCTTGTCCTAGCATCTTGAAGACTGCAAGGGGCATCAGATTTATGCTGGCACCGAGACACACAATGCTTGCGAACTCCATATCTCCAATGATTTAGGGTATGGTAAAAGCACCGCGGTCTTCTTGCTATTATACTAAGGACCTCGTAGTAATTGCACTGTAATGCTGAATCTCTTAGAAGAGCTCCTGACTCATAGTGCGTTTCTTCATAACCAGGTCCTTCATGAACTTCACATACCTTTGCATCTTCTCTAATACCTCAATGAGAGGGATGTTAATGGAGAGTTGTTTTAGCATAGAGAGAAAGTACTTGAGTTTGCCCTCCTCCTTCTTCTTTTTAATTCTCTGAGGGAAGGGAGGAGGAGGCCTAGGAATGGGTTTTAGCTTCTTTAGTGCCTCTACAGCATCACTAGCTCCATCCTTATCACGATCATCTCCTGTATCTGCATCCTTGACCTTAAATGTTTCCACTTAAACATCATCCTCCTCAACTAGCATGAGAGGATCAATGGTACTTTTGCCACCACGAGTAGTAACCCTATGCACTGACCTTCATTCTTTGGGTTCTGAACTGTGTTGCTAGGCAATGTACCTCTCTGATAGTAGTTGAGTTGAGTTGACACTTCATCAAATTATTTCTCAAGCAGTTTGATAGGGAAAGAATGAGACTCGATTTTTTTATTTATGCTGGAGATATTAGATTTCATCCCCCTCAAAGTCTCATCCTGTGTCTCAACTTTCTTCAACAGGAAGTCAAACATCTCTTCAATGCTAGAACTACTAGTACCAGTGTCGCAGTTGTGTGGTGGCATATAAGGACCATTTCTGTAGCCATCTCTGCGACCCTAATCTTTATCACTGTCTTTGCCTCGATTCCTGTCATAGTAACCTCCATGATTGTCTCTGAAAGCTCATCTCGATTATAGTTTCGACCTTGGTTTCCTTGACCTTGCTGCCGATAACCCTGGTTAGACCCTTAGGCATCGGTCCGAACAACCCCTGTCTAATCAATAATCAAGTAATGTCCTCCTTAGAGTAGGGATCATCATACATGGGTGCTCGTGGAGGCTAATGAACAACTGCATTAACTTGTTCCTGATTCTACTTCACCATTACCTCCATACCTGTATGGATTCGACCAAGCTCTTACATAATATCTTCATTTATTTTAGCTTGCTACGAACCAATACTGACATTGCACGAGGTTTTGATAGATGATCTATCTCTTTGCCCTCGTGCATGATTTGTTTTGACCACTCTTTCCATCCTTTCAGCGATCCTTGCAAATGGTTGATCTAAGAACATGCCTCCATAATGGTATTAGCACAGGCTTGACTATTCTGATCTGGGTATGGCAGAAGATCTCCATCAAGGCATCATCAACAATTTTTTGTGGTCAGGGACAATCCTTAAGAACTTTGTGAACCAGTCCCCTGTAGTACTGATCGAGTCATCAAGAAGTTGCTCAAAGTTGTTGATTTGGTCTTTTAACTTGAGCTTCTTCGATCTCGAAAAGTACCACTCCAAAAAGGTCTTCTGTAACTCAACCCAACTGGTGATCGAACTCTGCGAGAGCTCGGATAGCAATAGTGTTCCATTGTCTGTCAGAGATAATGGGAAGACACGAAGTCCCGCAGCATCCATGGACAGATTATATGTTCCCATCACACTCGTACAGACAAATGCAACGTTGTGTAGATGACTATGTGGATCCTCTGTTGGTAGGCCCGCAAACAACCCATGATTTTGCAGCATCTGAAGCAACCCACTCGAAACCAAAAACATTGTGTCAGTCCGTAGTGGTGGTAACACAA
>JAPFFP010033951.1:0-38242 GCA_026153255.1 Solanum medicagineum | reverse complement strand
AGAGTGTGATGAGGAATAGAATCTATCTATGGATACTCTGGATCTTCGTGTCTTCCCATAATTTCTCAGAAGAAATGTTGCTTTATGGTTATCTGAGCTCCGGCAGAGTTCAATCACTAGCTTGGAAGATTTGTAAAAGGCCTTTTTGGAGTGGTACTTTCCTAGATCGAAGAAGCTCAAGTTGAAGGACCAGATCAACAACTTTGAGCAACTTCCTGGTGATTTGATAAGCACTTCTTAGGAGCAGTTTACTAAATGTCTGAGGACCATCCTTGATCATAAGATAGTTGATGATGCTTTGGTGGAGATCTTCTACCATGCCCTTGATGAGCACAATCAGGCTTGTGCTGACACTATCATGGGGGGAATGTTGTTTCTAGATCAACCATTTGCAAGGATTGTTGAGCATATGGAGCAAGTGGTTAAGACAATTCGTGCATGGGGATAGTGGGATAGAGCTTCTATGAAGGGTTCATATTCTATTAGTGTGGGTTTAGAGCAAGCCCAAATTAATGAAGAGATTATATAGTAGCTTGCTCAGCTTCGCACAAGCATAGAAGTGGTGATAAAGTAAAATTAAGAGAGAGTGAATGTAGTAGTTCACCAACCTCCACGTGCACCTATGTGCGAGGAGCCATACTATAAGGAGGACGCTTGTTTTGTGAATGATAACATAGGGGGTTCTCGAACCAACGCCTAAGGGTCCAATCAGGACTATTGGCACTAAGGTCAAGGAAACCAAGTTCAAGAAAACCAAGGTTGAAACTATGGTAGATATGGAGCTTTCAGAGACAACCATGATGGTTATTATGATAGGAACAAAGGTCTAGATGCAGATTGGGGTCGTAGAGAAAGCTTCAAAAATTGTCCTTATATGCCATGACATAACTGTGATGCAGGTACAGGCAATTCCAAAATTGAGGAGATTTTTGACCACTTTTTCAAGATGGCTGAGACACGAGATGAGACTCTAAGGTGCATGAAATTAAACATTTCAAACATAAATTAGACAATAAAGTCCTATTCTGTGGCTATTAAACAACTTGAACAACAATTTTGTCAAGTGTCAACTCAGTTGAATCAACATAAGAAGGATACATTGGCTAGCAAAATAGTGCAAAATCCTAAGAATGAAGGGCAGTGTATGGCGGTTGCTACTAGGGGTGGCAAGAGCACTATTGATCCTTCTATGTCGGTTGATGAGGAAGATGTTCATGAGGATATAGTTGCAACAAAGGATGCAGATAAAGGATATGATCGTGGCAATGATGGGGTAAATGAAGCAACTAAAGCACCATAGAAGTTTAAGACTTTCCCTAGGTCTCCTCCTCCTTTCCATCAAAGAATCAGAAAGAGGGAGGAGGAAGGCAAGTTCAAGAACTTTCTCTCCATGTTTAAGCAGCTACCTATCAACATCCCTCCCATTGAAGCTTTGGAGAAAATGTTGGACTATGCCAAATATATGAAGGACCTGGTCACTAAAAAGCACACTATGAGTCAGGAGCTTTCTCAAGAACTTTAACATTGCAATGTTATCACTATGAAGTCCTTAACTTAGAAGCGTGAAGATCCAGGTGCTTTCACTATACCTTGCACTATAGGTGATATGGAGTTCGCAAGGGCACAATGTGACCTAGGTGCCAGTATAAATTTGATGCCCCTTGCGGTTTACAAGAAGCTTGGATTGGGAGCCCTATTCCTACTAGCATGCGGTTGTTTCGGATCGAACGGTGAAGAAGCATGTGGAGATTCTTTATGATGTATTAGTTAAAGAAAAAAATTCATATTTCCTACAAACTTTGTGATCCATGATTGTGAGGTTGATTTTGAAGTTCCTATTATTTTGGGAAAGCCTTTCTTAGCTATCGGTCGCACCTTCGTGGATATGGAGAATGGACAACTCAAGTTTAGATTTGGAAAGGATGAGGTCGTGTTCAACATATATTAGCAAGCGAGAAAAATAATGATGTGAGAGTGATTTCGATTATCGAGATTGTTGATGATGCTGAGCCAGAAGTACCACTTGAAGTATGATTGGGTGTTGACACTTTGGAGGCAGTATTGATGAACTTCGACAGTGATGGTATCCCAAACTATAAGGAGACAGTAAATGCTCTAGGGATCTCTTATGGTCCTAGGCGCCAAACTAAGCTAGAGCTAGATTTGCAGAATCGGGAGTCACCACCCACAAAACCTTCCATAGAAGACCCACCAGTGTTAGAATCGAAGGCCCTTCTAGCACATCAAAAATATGTATTTTTGGGAGCTAACAACACCTTGCTGGTCATAATAGCTGCAGATCTGAATGATAAGCAAGTAGATGACCTTGTAATGGTGCTCAAACTATTTAAGAAGGCCATCAGATGGACTACGACAGACATTATTGGCATCCTACCAGGGATATGTACACCCAAACTCCAATTAGTCAAGGACTAAAAGTCGAGCATTGAGCATCAGAGGTTCCTAAACTCCCTTATGCAAGAGTTTGTATGCAAAGAGATCATTAAATAGTTTGATGCATGAGTAATCTACCTGATCGCCGATAGTGAATGTGTGAGCCCGGCGCAGTGTGTCCCAAAGAAAGGGGGGATCAGAGTGGTACCTAATGCCAGCAATGAATTGATCCCATGGCTATTATGTGACAGGAGCTATTATGTTGCTACCACTACTGGCAAACACAAATTTCACAGTTTCTAGTGGGTTACATTAGATGCTGCAAAATTATGGGCTATTTGTGAGCTTACTATCATAGGGTCCACATAGCCATTTGCATAATGTGGCATTTGTTTGTAAGAGTGTGATGAGGACACAAATCTATTTATGGATGCATGGGACTTCGTGTCTTCCCATTATCTCTCACGGGCAATGCTGCATTATGGATATTTGAGCTCTCGCAGAGTTCAATTACTAGCTGGGCAAATTTATAGAAGGCTTTTTTGAGAGTTACTTTCCTAGATTGATAAAGCTCAAGTTGAAGGACCAGATCAACAACTTTGAGCATCTTCTTGGTGATTCGATAAGCACTACATAGGAGCGGTTTACTAAATGTCTGAGGAGCATCCCTGATGATAAGATAGTTGATGATGCTGGTGGAGATCTTCTATCGTGCCCTTCATAAGAACAGTCAGGCTTGTGCTGACACTATTATGGGGGACATGTTTGTAGAGCAACCATTTGCAAGGATTGATAAGCGTATGGAGCAAGTGGTCAAGACGAATTATGCATGGGGATAGTGGAATAAAGCCTCTAATTCATATGTTGTTAGTGTGGGTTCAGAGCAAGCCAAAATTACTGAAGAGATTATGTAACAACTTGCTCAACTTCGCATAATCATGGATGTGGTGATAAAGTAGAGACAAGAAAGAGTGAACATAGTGGTTCACCAACCTCCACGGGTACCCATGTATGAGGAGCCATACTATGAGGAGGACGCTTGTGTTATGAATGATCTGATAGGGGGTTTTCAAACCAATGCCAAAGGGTTCAATCAGGACTATTAGTGCCAAGGTCAAGGAAACCAAGGTCAGAACTATGGTAGAGATGGAGCTTTCAGAGACAACCATGGTAGTTATTATGATAAGAACAGGGGTTTAGATGCAGAATGGGACCATAGAAAAGGCGTCAAAAATGGTCCTTATGTGCCACCACATAACCGAGACGCAGGTACAGGCAATTCTAGAATTGAGGAGGTGTTTGCCCACCTGTTGAAGAAGGCTGAGATACAGGATGAGACTCTAAGGGGCATGAAATCAGACATTTCAAGCATAAATCAGAAAATAGAGTCCCATTCTGTGGCTATTAAATAGCTTGAACAACAATTTGGTCAAGTGTCAACTCAGTTGAATCAACATTAAAAGGGTATATTGCCTAGCAATACACTGCAAAATCCTAAGAATAAAGGGCAGTGTATGGCAGTTACTACTAGGGGTGGCAAGACCTCTAATGATCCTCCTATGCCGGTTGATAAGGAAGATGTTCATGCGGAGGTAGTTACAACAAAGGATGCGAATACAGGAGATGATCACGGCAAGGATGGGGTAAGTGAAGCAACTGAAGTGACACAGAATTTTAAGCCCGTCCCTAGGCTTCCTCCTCCTTTCCCTCAAAGAATCAAAAAGAGGGAGGAAGTCGAGTTCAAGCAATTTCTCTCTATGCTTAATCAACTATCTATCAACATCCCTCTCATTGAGGTATTGGACAAAATGTCAGGCTATGCCAAGTATATGAAGGACTTGGTCACTAAAAGCGCACCATGAGTCAGGAGCTTTCTCAAGAGCTTCAACATTTCAGTGTTATCACTACAAAGCCCTTAACTCAGAAGCGTGAAGATCCAGGTGCTTTCAATATACCTTGCACTACAGGTGATGTGGTGTTCGTAAGGGCACTATGTGATTTAGGTGCCAGTATCAATTTGATGACCCTTGTGGTTTACAAGAAGCTTGGATTGGGAGCCCCTACTCCTACTATCATGCGGTTGTTAATGGCGGATTGAATAGTGAAGAAGCCTATGGGGATACTTTATGATGTGTCTGTTATAGTGAAAAGATTCATATTCCCTGCAGACTTTGTGTGGTTGATTTTGAAGTTCCTATTATTTTGGGCAGACCTTTCTTAGCTATCGGTCGCACCTTGGTAGATATGGAGAAGGGCTAACTCAAGTTCATATTTGGGAAGGATGAGGTTGTGTTCAACGTGTGTTAGCAGGCAAGAAAAACCAATGATGTGAGAGTTGTTTCTGTTATCGAGACTGTTGATGATGTTGAGCCAGAAGTACCACTTAAAGTAAGATTGGGTGTTGACACTCTGGAGGCAGTATTGATGAACTTCAATAGTGATGGTATCCCAGAATATGAGGAGATAGTAAATGCTCTAGGGGTGTCTTATAGTCCTAGGCGCTAAACTAAGCTAGAGTTAGATTTGCAGAATCGGGAGTCACCACCCACAAAGCCTTCCATAGAAGACCCACCAGTGTTAGAATTGAAGGCCCTTCCAGCACATCTGAAATATGCATTTTTGGGAGCTAACAACACCTTGCCGGTCATAATAGTTGCAGATCTAAATGATGAGCAAGTAGATGCCATTGTAATGGTGCTCAAAAAAATTAACAAGGCCATCAAATGGACTATTGCAAACATTATTGGCATCTCTCTTGGGATATGTACACACAAAATCTAGTTAGTTAAGGAATACAAGCCGATCATTGAGCATCAAAAGCACCTAAACCATCATATACGAGAGATCGTACGCAAATAGATCATTAAATGGCTGGTTGTAAAAGTCATCTACCCGATCATCGATAGTGAATGGGTGAGCCTGGTGCAGTGTGTCCCAAAGAAAGTAGGCGTCACAGTGGTACCTAATGCCAACAATGAATTGATCCCAATAAGTCCAGTCACAGAATGTAGGGTGTGCATGGATTACAGAAAGCTCAATGCCTCGACAGAGAAGGATCACTTTCCTATGCCATTCATGGATCAGATACTGGATAGACTAGTAAAAAAGGGGTGGTAGTACTTTCTCGATGGGTATTCAGGCTATAACCTGATCATCGTCGCTCTAGAGGATCAGGAGAAGACCACATTTACATGCCCCTATGGCACCTTCGCATTCTAGAGGATTCCATTAGGGTTGTGTAATGCCCCTGCGATATCTCAGGTATGCACAATGTCCATTTTCTCAGACATGGTGGAGAACACTATTGAAGTATTGATGGATCACTTTAGTATGGTTGGGAACTCATTTGAGGATTGTTTGAAGCACCTACATGATGTGTTGCAAAGATGTGTTGAAAGTCATCTGGTACTAAATTGCAGAAAGTGTTACTTCATGGTGAAAGAAGGTATTGTGTTAGGCATAGGATACCTTGCAAAGGCATTGAGGTCTACAGAGCTAAGGTGGAGGTGATTGAGAAGCTCCCACCACCCGTCTCAGTAAAGGGTATGAGGAGTTTCTTGGGACATGCATGATTCTATCAGAGGTTCATAAAAGACTTCTCTAAAATTTCACACCTATTGTGCAGATTATTGTAGAAAGATGCTAAGTTTGTGTTTGATGATACATATCTGAAAGTTTTGAAGAGCTAAAGAAGAGGCTGATCTCAACACTAATTATTGTGGCTCCAGACTGGCCAAGCCTTTTGAGATTATATGTGATGCAAGCGGGGTCACTCTAGGTGTGGTATTAGGACTGAAATGCCCCAAAATGTGCTTCAGAAATGCCCATAATCATAATTTCCATATATCACAAAATCTGTGCGTCATATCAAAAATTCGACTTTACATTCTATATCAAGGGGTAAAATTGAGTGGGAAACGGGTATAACTAGGATTTTAGAACACCCGTAGTGAAAAATGATTTTCATAAAATTTTTAGAAATAGAGTGGGTATGCAATGGCTCCGCAAAGCGGACCTATCATGAAGCAGTGTTAGTACTTAATTTCTGTTTTGAACTAAGGGCATTGGGGTTATGGCTCCATGGCTACTTATGCATGAAAATACCTATACTTAGCCATTTTTCAACTCCATATCTCTCAAAAACCCTCTCTAAAACCTCTCTATCATTTTATCAAAATTCCCATCCAAATTCAAGTGTGTCAAGCTTAACCCCGGATCTCAAGGACTCCATTCAAGCTTCAAGTCTCCTTCATGTCTACATCAATAAAACCCAAGTTTAAGGTATGTGGGTTTTATCCATCGGGTCCTTTCACCCATGGAGCCCAACCTTCCTATTTTATGAAAATTGTATGACTTGAAGTTGTATTTCTTATGGTATCTATTATTATAAAATATGAAGATGAAATATGTTGGGGTTTTTCAAATATTGTTGATTTGCATGAAGATCTATTTTGAACTTATACTACGAATAAATCTTTGTCTATTGAAACTATACATGATTCAAGCTATGAAATCTATGAACTATTGTGAAGTTTTGATGTCATTTACAAGTTAACCATTATGGGGTTTTACCATGATGTTGGTAGGCTAATTTACATGACTTTAAGATGCATTGATTTCACTATTTCATGATCTATACTCTTGCATTTTGCATGATTTGAACATGTACTCGTAGGTGCCCACCAAGTGTTCAATGAAATGTCAAGTCAAGAATTCTCAAGTTATTTACCAGTTTTCCAAATCAAGTGACTTCATGATGAATATGGGCTATCAAGTATGTCCTATTTCATGAAATTATCTATGATTATGCAAGTATCAAGTTACACCGTATTTTCAAGATTTTTACCTCTTGTGAGTCATTCATGCTAAAGCAAGAGTTCATGTATTATTATTATTATTACTCTTATATTTCAAGTTAGGCTCACCATTAGGAGTCAAGCATGTTAAAGAACTACTCATGTCATGTTTCTATGTTTCTTACAAGTTATTAAAGTTAAGATGATTTCAAGTATTCCGTGGGATTAGACTTAGCACTAACAGATTAGATGTCGGCGTGGACTATCTTCAGGGGTCCATACTCTTTTCCTCAAACTATGTGCCAACATAGGATTATGTTATACCCTTGCTATACTATTGGATCCATTTAGTGCACTTTATCATGAAATCCACCTCGAAATGGGACAGGTTCTTGTAAGGGGGTTACATCTCTGAAATAGGATAGCCTCCCCTAAGGTGAAGTATGGTTTACCTTGGCAAGTAGAACACCTCTTTACCGATAAGTGGTAATCATCAAGATTCCAAGTTGTAGCTTGCTTAGTCTTATTATTTGTCAGTTGAGGTCTCTTCCCACATATGTATTATGTTCTATGGAAGTTGAATGGTTTATAAACATGTCTTACTTCAAGTATTGATCATGTATGCTATATTGAGATTATGCTCATCTATTGCCTAATTACTATGCATTTTGACTATATTGGCTTATGTCTTATTGCATTGCCTCCTACATACTTAGTATATTCAAACATAGTAACACATACTTTACGCCTACATGATATCACCATGTAGGGACTGGAGTTCCTCTTGATCATCCTTCCCATGTCTAGAGAGATTATTCAAAGATAAGCTTGGTTTGTCCTCAAGTTCGCTGACATTATCTACTTTCTCTTGCTATCTCTAAGACTTCTTTATGTTGAACATTTAACATTATGAGGGTGAGCCCGAAAAGTGTCTTGGCCCCTGCTCCATTCCATGTTAGAGGTATATGTTGGATATTATGATGTTATCGTGTTACGAGCTTGACTCTTATGCTTTGTTTATATTCAAGACTTCCCTTAGTCCCACTTCCCACTTTATATATCTCTTATTGTTGTTTAATTTGCTTCTACGACTAAGGATGTGTGATTGATATGCTAAGAGGATTGTTTGGGTCCGTTCGAGTTCCCATTCGCCATTTCATGTCTAGGCTCTAGGCTTGGGCCATGACAAGGATAGGGTAAGGAGAAGATATTACATCCCATATATTATGCCAGAAAAGTCCTAAATACGTCCCAGAAGAATTACACTATCATAGAACAAGAGTTAATTGCATTGGTCTTTGCATTCAAAAAGTTTAGGCCATATTTTGTTGGGGGCAAAACTAGGTGCATGCAGATCCCTTAGCACTTAAATATTTGATGGCTGAAAAGGATGTGAAGATAAGGTGGATGAGATGGGTGCTTCTCTTGCAAGAGTTCATCTTTGATGTCATTGACAAAAGGGACAGAGAAGCAGGTTGCAGATCACTTCTCTAGATTGGAAGATTGGGCAATGATGAAATTTGATGATGGATTAGAGATAAATGATTCCTTCCCTGTTGAGATAGTGTTGGCTGCATCGCATGATCTGATATCTTGGTTTGTAGTGCAAAATACTTGGTAAGTGATATTGTGCCACCTGACTTAAACACACATTAGCATCAAAATTTTATGTCTGATGTGAAAAAGTTCTTTTGGGATCACCCATACTTGCTCCATGTATGTGCTGATGGGATTATTTGTCACTGTGTTCCTGAGGATTAAATGATAAGCTTACTTGAGGCATGTCACTTGTCATTGGTAGGTGGACATCATAGTGGGATTCGAACAACCCACAATATCTTACAATGTGGGTATTGTTGGCCCACCATACACCAAAACGCCTACGACTATGCCAAAGCTTGTGATAGGTGCCAAAGAGAAGGTGGGGTTTCCCTTAAGCATGAGCTCCCTCTAAACCCTATTTTTGTGATTGAGTTGTTTGATGTATGGGGGATAGATTTCATGGACCATTTGTTAACTCACATGGAAACAAGTGCATCTTAGTTGCTATGGATTATGTATCAAAGTGGGTCGAGGTCATGGATCTACCTAGCAATGAGGGTAAAAGTGTCACAACATTTCTGAAAAGAATATTTTCTCAAGGTTTAGCACCACTTGGGCAATCATTAGTGATGGAGGTTCTCACTTCTGCAATAGGCTTTTTAAAGCTCTTCTCGAGAAGTATGGAGTGAAACATAGAGTGGCGATGCCTTATCATCCTCAGATGAGTAGGCAGGTGGAGGTGTCCAATAGGGAAATCAAATAGATTCTATCCAAAACTGTGAACGCAAATTGGATAGATTGGTCGCAAAAGCTGGATGATGCATTATGGGCATACCGGAAAGCATTTCAAGACCACTATAGGCATGTCTCGTTACCAACTTGTCTTTGGGAAAGCATGTCACATGCTAGTGGAGCTAGAGTATAAAGCAATGTGGGCATTGAAGAAGTTGAATCTAGATTGGAAAAATTAATGACCTTGATGAATTTTAATTGAAAGAATATGAGAGCTTAGCCTTGTATAAACAAAGAATGAAAGTACAGCATGACCGCTGCATAGAGAACCGCAAATTCACACCAGGGGACTTGGTGCTGCTCTACAATTCTAGACTAAATTTGTTTCTTGCTTAGCTTAAATCCAGATAGTTGGGACCTTTCCAAGTAGCACATGTCTTTGATTATGGGGCCATTGAACTGGCGAAACGAAATGGATGAACTTTCAAAGTAAATGGCCAAAGAGTCAAACCATAGCTTGGAAATGCGGAAGAGATAAAGACAGTGGAGGAATGGGATCTTGATGAAGTCTGAGTACTCAAGCTAGCTATGTTATGTCGCGATAATAAATCATACATTGCTTAGGAGGCAACCCAAGGTGGACCATGGCGCTTAGGTTCCCAGGTATGTTTTTGACCCCTTACATTCTATTTTTGCTTGATTTTGTGCATTGGGGATAATGCACATCTTTTTCGATGGGGTGTGGGTAGTTATAGGCCTTAGTGAAGTCTGAGTAGCTTATAGTCCACAACTACCCTAATTTTTAATCTTGGAATTTTCTTGTCCGTGTTCTTTTTCCCTATGGATATTTAATTTTTGTTGAACCGGCACATTTAGGACGTTTAGATAATATGTGTAGCATATAGTACTAATATTTTATGACATATAGAAAAAAATGATACCTACCAAAATTTTTTATTAGTAGTTAGATGGCAACCATGCATGTTTAGGTGTTTGACAATATTTGTTCCGATAAGTGAGGATAAATTGAGATGAGAAACATGATCTTTGAGTCTTTTATTGATAATGTATGCAATGCCATGATAGTGTGAGTTTATTTTGCTAGACTCATGTATTCTATGCTAATTTAGAACTTACCTTGTTACTCTAATTTAGATTGTAGATTAAATGGATTAGGAAAGGATCTTAGGCCTTTATTCTTTAACTAGTCCACTTTAGCCTAAAAATTACCAACCAAATGATGATATATCCCTTGTTCTAAATAATTGAGCCTTACATGCACCAATTCTTTCTAAACACCTAATTAACCTAGCCTTTTCTAGTGAACATCCTCAAATTCGCCCTTGTCTTTCCTGGAGCATTGTGAACCTTGACTGAGACAGAAAGCCTAAGTTGAGGGTGGCTACTAAAAGTGTCCCTGGTTTGAAGGATAGATATTGTGTGCTTCAATACAGGCTAAAAGCCTAAGTTGAGGTTGACTGGTGTAAGGGTAAAAGCACAAAAATAAGAGGGTGATTTAGGAATGAGGAGAAAAAGAAGAAAAATCATGTACCGGATACAAGAAAAATAAAAGATGCCTTAGATTGAGCTAAAAAGCAAAAAAAGTGTAAAAACAAGGCAAAAAGCTGAAAAATCAGAAGAAAGCACCCGAAAATGCTTGAATGAAGGAAAAGGGTGAATAAGGTGAAAATAACGAAGTTGGTGAGGCAAAAAGTGTAGACAAATGCAGTTTCAAGGAGGGCCTTTAGTCACTATTTTCCTAAAATATTATACCAAAGCCCTTTGAGTCTACGTTAGAAGCCTAGAAAGTTCTAAAGTGATCCTAATCTAGTAAGTTAAAGGTCTGAGTCATGGGTATAGGGGTAAGCCTATGGTATTAGTCATTATGCATGAATACCTTTTGTGAAAGTGAGTATTTTTGCATAGTCCCATGGTTAAATTTGAAATCATCATTGAGTGTCTGAAACGAGACTTCTTTCTGTGAGGGCACTTGTATTTCATTGTTAGCATTTGACTTGTTCAGTGATTGTGGAATGTTGGTATTCCCTTGCTTGTCATAGTTGTGTTGTCACATGCACCGGTGTGCATTGGTTTGCTAAATAGCTATCTGATCCTGTTTTGAAAAGTTGGAGTGGGTATCTTAACTTGAGATGTATGTGATATATGCCATCGCATTGAGGTCTGTGTGTTACTGTATTGTCTATATAGATCGAGTCTTCGCTTGAGGAAAAGAAACAATTTTAAGTTTAGGGTGTTGATGTGCTGTCAAAATAAAACACATTTCATGCTTAAAACGTAGGATTTTGTGTGTTCTTAAAGCGATATTTGTGGGATTTATGTGTTTTTTTGTGTTTAGTTTTGCAATATTACAGGTTGGCTATGACTTGGGGCAAAATTGCAGAAGATTTTTTATTTTTGATGACTACCGATACCCTATATGGATCGTAGAGTATTTTACGAGCTGTAGAGTTGGTCTCGTGACAAATTCCAATGAGGGATGATATCTGAAGCTAAATTCTACGAGATAGAGGTACGAGTCGTAGAGCATTCTACTAGTCGTATAGCTAGGTTTCGTGAAGATTTCCAATGAAGGATAATTTGATGCAGTTGAAGCTTATGAACAAGCAATACGAGTTGTGGATCCGTGTACAAGTCATAAAGTGAAGTCATAGAAAAGAAGTACAAGATCCCAGTAGCAGATTACAAGACCCCAATTACAACTCATGGAATACCCTACGAGTCATAAATAGCTTTCGTGGAGTTTACCGACCAGTTTTCCAATTTTATTACGGACTTAATTGTAATTACTGTAAATAGCATTTTTAGGTTATTTTTCAGAGAGATCCTCCAGATTCATTGTAATTAGGGTTAGAATACAATACTTAGAGAGAAAATTGAGAGAATATACTAGTGAATTAATTTGATCTTCAATCTTGTGATTCTCAATCAATATTTGGATTTGCTTGATTCTCAGTTCAATTGGGTAAGTGTTTAATTATGTTTTCTCTATTCATAATTTCTTCATCTACCCATAGCATGAGTAGCTAAATCCACAACTAGGATTGTGGGAACCATGAAGATCTAACAAAGTAAACCCGGATAATTTGTAATTCTTGGAATGGTATATGCATGTATTAATCAATTATATTCATTTTGCATGTTTTCTAATAGTGGCCAACATTAGAACCCGCCTAGTGTTACTGACGGACCAACATAGTAATGAATAGGAAAGAGATTGATTAATAGGATTCGATGATGTGTTCTCATCTTATAAACTGAACTGGGCCAAGGGGAGGTTGTATTGGAATTTTTAGGTAATGGTTAGTATTGCACACTATGGAGATGGGCCAAGTCACATAGTGAAATTCGCCTTTTTCTTGGGCCGAAAGGTTTGGTGAACTTAAATTACCATCCTGCATGCTATATTCTACACAAAAATTGGATTCTCCGATGATACTGAGTTGGGGAATCATAGGGAACACAATGCCTTAGTTGCTCTCTATTATTGATTTTCATCTATGATAGTTAGTTTATTTTAAATTCTCATTGATTATTGCGAAAAAAAACCTCCCCCTTGTGGGGAATTGAGTTAGTTAACTATTTGAATTGCTTATTTGTGAATTTTTTATGAGTCTACGTATTTCCTGTGGCTTCGACCCTAACCTTGGTTAGGTTTTATAACTTGACAGCGACCGCTTTATCCTTTAAAATAGAGGTGTAACTTGGGCGACATCAGAACAACATACGGGTCGTAAGTACTTCTACGGCTTATCTGGTATCATGTAAGTTAACTTCCATAAATCAACCATTTTTCCATTTTTACTAGGCATTTTCCGCGAGACCACCTATGACCTGTGGTTCATTCTATGGGCTGTGGTGTGGCTCGTATAGTATACCATTTGCACATCCATAATTGCGGAATATAAAATAGACATTTAATAAATAATTCTAAGGGAATATAGGCTTATGACTCACGCTATGGGGATAATTAGGGGAAAGGTATTTGCATGAATCACATAACAAGCAAGTACTAAGGGGAGGGTAAGTAGGATTCAAGCTATGAGGAAATTGGGACTTAGGACTTTCATCACTTTCCATCATTATCAATAACATCAAATAGTGTCATATAAGGGATAAGTCTCCATAAAAGCTCAACATCTCATCATAGGTACATAGCATATGTATCCAACAACACCTCTAAGTATGAATAGGATGAGAGCTAAGACATGTCCCGGACTCACCTTCAAACTATAAAATAAAGTGGAATAAAGTCTCAATATAACTAAGATAGAAATCGGATATTGTCCCCAAACTAGAGGACTCATCACAAGCAAAATCTTCTATGATCCAAATGCTAGCCACGTGGAGGATATCGAGGAGCGCCGGTATCAACATGGTTAAATCAAGTAGGATAAAAATATGCATTAGTACTTTAAATATTCTATTATGTAGGCATGCAATTCACAAAACATGAGTCCTAAAACTAGTGAACAAAATGATTATTTAAAAACATCACTTGCACCGTAAAATATAGAATAACGAGGGATATAGATTATCATGCATAAGTAAATAGCCATATCCTTTGGGACAATATTGCTTTTACATCAATGAAAGAACCATCTAGTGTAAATGAAACTCTTGTCATAATAATGAAGGATAGCATACATACTTGGAAAGAATGTCATATACCTTTATGATAAATACCATTTCCAATAACAAGGAATCATAGCATATGTGAAGAAAATCATTTGAACTTTAGAGATAATGAGTTTTACAACTTTAAGACACCCTTGGACATGACATAAAAGAACGATCAGAATCATCATAAGAGGGACAACATAGGACCATAAGGAGAACTTGAACATGTGTGAGATTTAACTGACATAAACCATGTGAGTAAGCATAGAGTCCCAATGTTTCCCCTACACCGGAAGAAAGGGGAAGTCATTTGCCAAGGTGACTTCCTAGGATGCCGAAGTGGATGTACTAAAGCGAGCTATTAAGCAACCTCTAATAATTGTTTGTATAGAAGCCATCCACTACTACCATTAACCCCTATTTCCTACAGTGGCACGTAGTTATGGGACAATAGGATTCTATTAACGATGTCTTTCCCTAGCTATGAGGAGTATCCGCATCCATCCCAAGGCCCACTTGGTGCTAAGTGTGACTCTCACGGAATAACCAAAGACATGAATCATAGAATCGTCTAGTATGGAGAGGCATTCTACTAACCCATCCCATAAATATTTAGACACAATGGAGAGGAATTCTACTAACTCATCCCATAAAAATTTAGACATAAGGGAGAGGAATTCTACTAACTCATCCCATAAAAATTTAGACACAATGGAGAGGAATTCTACTAACTTATCTACATTTAGACACAATAGAGAGAATTCTACTAACTTATCCCATAAACACTTAGACACAATGGTGAGGAATTCTACTATCCCATCCCACAAGCCTGTCGAAACAATCCAGAGATATTCTACTAATCCATTCTAGAAGACTTTCGAACATAGATCATCATCGTAAGGATAGCTCAAAAATCTAGTTTATGCCTCTACTATCAGTTTATCACTATCTCATAATCTTCACTAGATGGAGGACTCATACCTTAATCATTCATTCATCCTAAACTTCATAAGACTAGTCTCATTGGACAGACAAACATGAGGGTAATCATGATATGCACAATTTGTATACCATAACATGCACAATCTCATAATAGCTCAATACTATAAAAGAGAATCTCATCAAAACCAATACATCATAAAATCAAAGAAAGGAGCTTCATTTCATTCAAAACATTCACAATGTTTACATGAGCTCATAACGTGCATGATAGCCCTTCAACATTCTTAACATTCATAATTTATACGTCTTATAATAGGACTTTCATCAACATAAAAGTTTGTCAATTATTTTAGCCAAACCATGGTGGGTAATATGCACATAAGATTAAAATCATGCATTTCATGGGTATAAAGCATGAGAGGAGCAAAATAAAGTCATTTAAGAATCATTCAATACAACCCACCAACATTGCAGTAAAACCCTAATTTGGGTATCATGAAAACCATTCAAAAATTCATAATCTTTCCAAGTCTTTCAAGATTTCATGACATAAAAAGCTTTAGTATCATAATCATAACATAACCTCATTTCTCAATAGGAGCCCATGCATTTATAGATCAATAACCAACAAATTCCCAACATATTTCATGCAATGGAGTGATAATAGAAGTTATCCATAATGAATTTGTCATAAAAATAAAGAAATTTAATGAAAATAGTTTTGGAAACTCCATGGGTGGAAGGACCCATGGATGAAAGACATACATACCTTAAGCTTGAGATTTCTTGCAAGAAACTTGAAAAAGACTTGAGGCTTCACTTGTATTCTTGAAATCCAAGGTGAGTTCTTGAGATCCTTGAAATTGATTGGACGATTTGATGATGAACTGGGAGGACTTTGGAGTGTTTATGAGAGATTTAGGGCTTTTAATGGCTGAAAAATGAAGGATATAGGTATTGAGTTATTACTCAATTGCCCTCAAGTGAAATAAAAAAATTTTAGAAATTTTTTTACCTATGGAGTGGCAAGTCCGCAATACGGACTTGTCGCAGACCCTATTGGTTTGCATAATTTCATCAAAAACTTATTTTCTAACATGGGCAACATATAAATTGTAGGTAACTATTTTCCTATACAATGTTGCCTCTGAACAAGAATATGAAGTCGGACTTGTGAAATAATGCATGAATTTTAAGATATTCAAAAAATGCATCATGGGATCTTTTCGAGCTACGTTGAGGGGTGTTACAATATCCCCCATTGGGAACATTCATTCTCAATTGTGAATAGAATTAGTATGAATAGAATGGAGCAACACCTATCAACTCCTTAAAAATACAATAATGTAAATTGAACATTATTTTCATGCAACTTTCGAAGTCTCTAACATAGATATCATGTCAAAAGCATAAGTAGCACATTTTTCATAATTGCATAGGAAAATTCAACCAACTTACTCTATAAGCATACATGCATAATAAGGAACATGACAAGATTAAATAAATGATGTATGAGATTGAACATGAACTACCATTGTTACCAATATGCTAGCACAACACTTACCAAAATATAAACCATAGCACCATACTTATGAAACCATTTAGTACCAACCATCACCTTATTTAAGAAAACACATACGTACTGGACATAGCATTACGAGCTCTCTCTCTTCCCTTCCTAGCAACCACTGGGCAATCCCTTCTCTTGTGCCTTGACTCACCATACTCAAAGAAACCTTCATAACCCGGAAAGCACACTCCTAGGTGTATCATACCTCACTTGTCACAAGTAGGATATGGGTTTCTTTACTTCTTACTCCTAGCATCTGGTGTCTTTGTAAATGACGATCTACCCTCATCAAAATGAGATCTCTTAGACTCTCTTGCTTTCTCCTTATCTTTTTACCTACAATTTGCTCTATATAATTCATGAGCCTTGATATATCCATCTTATTTACTAGCATAATGGTCCAACACTCTTGGACAAGCAATGCAGATAATCTCGACATAAATTTGCTCATTCTTGCTTTAGGGTCGGCAATCAATGACAGAGAGAGTAGTGTGAACTTGAGGGAATACTCCCTCACACTCATATGCCCTTGCTTAAGGTTGATAAGTTCTTGTATCTTAGCTTTCCTCTACTCTAAGGGAAAGAAACGATCTAGAAATGTATCCTTGAACTCTTCTATATAAATGGGACCCAAATCTTCACTCGTCTCATTCTTCCATTAAGTGTTACATATTTGAGCAACCCCTTTCAATTGGAAGGCCTCCAACTCTACCTTTTCCTCCGAAGTCACATCCATAACAACCAACACCTTAGGCAACTCGTCCACAAACTCTTGAGCATCCTCCTCCACCTTTGAACCATGAAAACCGAGAGGGTTCATCCTAGCAAAATCCTTTACCCTTGAAGCAAGGTGAAAGCATTCAAAACATTAGCACCTTGGTTGACTTGATTGGCTAATACTTATGCTATCACGGTGGAAGCAGCCTTAAAATCCCCATGAGAAAAGTTCTTCTCTTGTTGCACGGGAGGGGCTTGATCTTCGGCATCACCCATTGGCAAAGGTGCTCTTCTTGGCGGCATCTTCTAGAAATGGAAAAGAGGGAATCATTAGTGAGAGGAATGACCTTAGGTACTTCTAATGACACGACATTAATAATAATGAAGTGAAACATTTCCTAGAATGCCTCATTGCCTCCCACCCATAGTTGTGGCGTGCTTCACAACCATGAACAAGATTCGACTTGACACGGTGTGTTGGATGTCTGAGTACCATTTATAAACCTAGTGTTATGATACAAAACTTGTCACTGTCTAAGAGTAGGGACTAGACATGACAAGGCGAATGGAAAACCTGAAGGCAACCCAAATAAGCCTCTTAGAATACCATTTGCACATCCTTGGATGTGGAATATGAAACAAACATTCAGCACATAATTCTAAGGGAATATAGGCTTATCACTCATGCATTAGGGATAGATAGGGAAAAGGGATTTGCACAAATCACATAACAAGAGAGTATTAAGGGGAGGGTAAGTAGGACTCAAGCTATGGGAAAATAGGGACTTAGGACTTTCATCACTTTCTATCATTATCAATAGCATCAAATAGCATTACATAAGGGATAGGGTCTAAGAGATAAGTCTCCATACAAGTTCAACATCTCAATATAGGAACAAAGCATAAGTATCCAACAACACCTCTAAGTATGAATAGGACGAGGGCCAAGACATGTCCCGGGCTTACCCTCAAACTAGAAAATAAAGTGGAATAAAGTCTCAACATAAGAAAGATAGAAATCATATATTTTCCCCGAACTAGAGGACTCACCACAAGCAAAATCTTCTATGATCCAAATGGTGGCCACGTGGAGGATATTGAGAAGCGCTGGTCCCTACATTGTAAAATCATGTAGGCAAAAAGTATGTATTAGTACTTTGAATATACCAGTATGTGGGCATGCAATGCACAAAACATGAGTCATAAAACTAGTGAACAACATGATCATTTAAAAACATCACTTGAATCATAAAATATAGAATAATGAGGGACATAGATTATGATGCATAAGTAACATTACCTTTGGGAAAATATTGCTTTACATCAAAGAAAGAACCATCTAGTGTAAATGAAACTCTTGCAGTAATAATGAAGGACACCATACATAATTGTAAAGAATGTCATATACCTTTATGATAAATACCATTTCCAATAACAAGGAACCATATCATATGTAAACAAAACCATTTGACTTTAGAGACAATGAGTTTTACAACTTTAAGACACCTTTGGACATGACATAAAGGAACCATCATAATCATCATAAGAGGGATAACATGGGACCATAAGGAAAACTTAAACATGTGTGAGAGCAACCTTTAACGGACATAAACCATGTGAGACAACCCATGGAATCCCAATGTTTCCCCTACACCAGAAGGAGGGGGAAGTCACTTTCCAAGGCGACCTCCTAGGATGCCTAAGTGGATCCACTAAAGCGAGCTATTAAGTAACCTCTAATAACGGTTGGTCTAGAAGCCATCCTCTACTATCGGTGATCCCTATTTCCTATAGTGGCATGTAGTCATGGGACAATAGGATTCTACTAAAGGTCTCTTGCTCTAGCTATAAGGAGTATCCACATTTATCCCAAGGTCTACTTGGTGCTAAGTGTGACTCTCACGAAATAACCAAAGACATGAATCATAGAATCGTCTAGTATGAAAATATATTCTACTAACCCATCCCATAAACATTTAGACACAATGGAGAGGAATTCTACTAAATCATTGATGTCTCTCAACTCGGCTACTCTAAGGAAGCAAGGGCATTCATCATCAGCATAATAACCAGACTTTAGAGGTTGGGGTCGATCCCGCAGGGAATAGTTGTTCAAGGTAGAAGTGACTCGTTGGGATAAGTAATTGTAAGATATGGGGGTTGCAATAATCAAAATAATAATTGAGCTAAATAAGTTCTAGTTAATGATTTAAACAACAATTAAGTGAAGATAATGGGGATGTGCAAATATGGGAAGCGATCTACTAGCTGGGTATAGATATTTTACTAAATTAGTTGACACTAAGTGAATAGGCTAGGTTGGTCGTAGTCATATCAGTTATGATACAAGGGTGTTTCACATGAATAAACTAATAAATCATATGGGACCGTCGAGGACAAGCTTGTCCTAAGAAGTCTCAGCAAAAGCCCTAATAACTTGGCCATTGAATCCATGGTCGTGGACTTCAACTGAAACCCCAAGAGGTTTCTAACTATTATATCCATTCCATTCTCTAATCATTTCGGCTAAAGCAACAATCAGAGATCTAATGTAAACCCTAAGTTTGCAACCTTGAAATTATAGATTAAACATAGGAATGGACGTAAATTCATCAAATCAACTATAGATAATTCAAAATATCAAAAACCCAATAGATAAATCAAAGACCCATATCACTAATACACCCCCAACATGGGGGTTTTAGCAACACATACAAGAAATTAAAGATTTGATACCAAACATAGCACCAGCAGTCATGGGTAACAAGATTGAATAGAAATTAGTTGATTATCACCAGCCAATATTCTCCAATTTTTCTTCCCAAAAGCTTCAAAACCCTAACTCCCTTTTGTACTCTAAGAGGAAAGTTCTATGTACTACTATCTAAAAACTAATTGTTCTTATAAGGTGTGAATTTATATGTACAATGTCCTTTCTAAAATTGCTTATATACTCTATGCTAATGTGTGAAAGTTTATGCTACAAAATGTCATTCGGCGGTCAAGGTCGACCATTGCCGAGCACTCCGATGTGCTGAATGTGTACTTGACCTCTTTCTTTAGCATCTTCATAAGACTTACTCTTCTGTAACATTAGGCAGTGATTTTTCATTCCCCTGATGCAATTCATCTATAGACTGAAATATCCATCAAATGTCCTTCATGTCAATGTTTTGGAACTTTGAGTGTTAAAGTTAGGCATTCTCTTGTGTGATTTGATGACGCGCCGAGCATGCTTTGCGATGTCGGATTTGACCACCTTCTTTACCTGATCTGGAACCTTAGTTGTTGTAATGATAGGCTACCTCCCTGAGTATTCAACGGATCGCTTAGTATGTTGGTGATACCACTTTTCTCCGCCTTTCTGCACTTTTGTCCCTTTCCAAGATTTTACAAAGTATTATCCATTTGTGCACTTTTAATTTCATTTCCTATTATAGCACATGGATATTTTTCAAAAGTAGGAAATAATAACATACTAAGAGAAATATTTTTTTGCAAGCTAGCTCCAAAATGAGTCCAAAATATGGACTCATCAACACCACCAACTTAACCCTTGCCCTTAAGCAAATCAAACATCAATCTATCCAACTTCGGAGCTTGCAAACATGACCATGGGGAGAAACACATACATTTTAACCTTTTTCATCCCTTCTTGAACTTTCACAAACCACTCACGTGACTTTGAAGCCTCAAGAGATGGCTAAGGAGTAACCAAAACATGGCTACGCTCATAATTGCTCATGTAGCTGCTAATCATTGCCTAAAAGCATCACCATTTGCCCTCATGCCAAAGAAAATCCTGAACACTCAAGATTATGACATTGCTTTCAAAGGATCACTTGAACTCTTACTGTCCCAAATAAGAAATGGCTTATAAGCTTCAACTCATAGGATTGCCCTTATTCTCAATTGAAGTTTACTTGAGATTCTTCCGGACTAAGATCTCAAAGGACTTTACTAGGACTATAATGTAGGGCAAATGCTGGGCAGGATAGCATATGGTCAGTAGTGTCTTATCCCTCCTTAAACTCTACATGTTATTTTCAGGCTCAAAGGTTCTTTTGGTCCCTTTTTCATTCATCTGCTTTTTGACATCTCTTTTGCTTTTTGATTTATCATCCTAAGTTTCTCCCTTTTGCACTCCTTTTCACAATTTTTGAAGGGTCCTCAATTTTCAAGCATTATTTTTCACTTTTTCTTCCATTTATTTCTAGGACTCCTCACTGACTTTCTTTCATTTTGTCCCTCTTTTTCTAACTCACTCATGGGAGACACTTCCTTCTTTCTACTAACACCCCCAACTTAGCCTTTGGCCACTGCTTACTATTTTAAGTTCAAGGAGGGATCGGTCAGAAACAAGAAGGAATTGTCTTTAACAAACATGAGTCAAGGTTGCAAGGTTTCCAAAGAAGGAATCAAGGCTCAAAAGGAGTTCACTAAGGATTCATTTCATTGTCAAGGGATGTCATTATGGTTAAATGGACTAAATGGTACCAAAGAAGACCTAAGGTCCTCTCCTAATCTAGAATTAACCAAGTTACTCCTCAAAATAAATCAGATAAGTTCTAGATGTTGCAAAACAAGCATTTCAACAAAATAACTACTTCCACATTGACAAAATGGCTTTGCATTTAAACAATGACAACACACTTGCAATTTTTTCGATCATCGCATATCAAAGCTCAATTGTTCACATAATCAACTCAAGGTTTGTCAAATCTATTCATGGATTGATTTATCAAGAAAAGATTAATTAGTGAGTACACGCTCCTCATCCATGGCACCATTCGAATCAAAGATATGGAACATCGATGCCTGGATTGCTAAGATCTAGAGACACGATATTAACATCCACACAACTTGTCATATATGCACAAGGTTCTCCAAAATTCAAGGACATCATTCGCAATCATTCATCTATTCAACACAAAAAGAAAGAAAAGTAAAAATGTCAAATAAACACTACTCTATTACTACCCAAATTAAAATTTATTTACTACGCAAAAAGTTAAAAATTGTCTTAACATCTATCAACATATCAACATCAAAGTAAAACATCATTGTATCATCTAAAATAAAAAGTATCAATTATCCAAAAGATAGGGAACTTGTCAAGATCACCCCTCCTAAAATATAAACATTGCCTTCAATGTGCAAGGGACAACAGAGATTAAGCATAAGAGAAAGAAAAGTAAGTATGAGAATCCCCCTATAATATCAATCCTACTGTAGTGGTGGTGCAGTTGGAGAAGTGGTCATGGGGGAATTAATGCCCTCATCTACCAGTGTGCTCTTGAGATAATATCAGGCCATGCAGGCTCAGGCACACACACACCGGATATGCCTATCATAGACTATTCCAGAATGATGTTGCTTTCACAACGTTTACGATCTCGCTCTCCAACCAATCTAGCTCCTCATAGTCCTCATGGCTTAGCTCGGATCCTAATGTCTCATCATCAGTCTCTGAGGTGCTTATCTCTTGGTTCTCTTCACCTCCATCACCTGGAAGCTTCACAATCAACTCCTTATTTGGGATCATAGCCTCATCCCCCTCGAGTGGTGGATTTTCTAGCTCGTCAAACAATGTACTCAAATTAGTGGACTGGAGGGATACCACCTCCTTTTTCAACAAATCAAGACCGGCCTTCAAAGTTGATGTGTCTGCATTTCCACCACATGCCTTCTCAACCTCTACCACTCTATCTTTCAATCTGGCCAACTCCTTCCCATTATCATCAATCATTAACTCAAGTCTATCCATCCTCAATCTGTGGGCCTCTATCAACTCATGTTTGTTTGCCTCAGCCATAACATATGGTCTTAAATCCTTAGCTATGACTGCCTCAACTTAGGCATAGATGACTCAACCCGAGTGGCCCAAAGATCAGCTACTTTGGCCAGCCGGTCAAATGCAAGAATAGTGACTCTAGTGAATGGGGGTTGGTCATATGTGGTCTCTACCTCTGTGGAAGTAGTAGGAGAAGAAGAAGAGCGTAAAGTAGGAGAGAAAGAAGTTATTCCTAGCTCGACGCCCAGCTCTGCAGTGCCATACTTGAGGGCCTCAACATCAATAATCGGCATTTTGTCAACCCGCTTCTAACTAGCCTTGTATTCTTTATCCCTCAAGAATTTAGCCTCAATCCTCCAGATGTTAGTGGATGCTGATGGAGTTACCTCCACATCAATCTTTTTGTTCCTTGGAACTCTAGCCCTTATGCACAATGCAGTGATGAGGTTGGGAAAGGGCAGTGAGGTCTGGACTTGCTTTAATCTTGTGAGGATTTAAGGGTAGTGATTGTACTAAAATTCAGTCTCCGATGATGAATATACTTCCAACCAATTGAAACGACCCCAAAAATGAGCATCGAAAGTGCCCATAATCATAATTTCCATATATCTCAAAATCCATACGTGATATCGAAAATCTGACTTTATATTCTTATTCAGGCGGCAAAATTGAGTGAAAAATGGGCATAACCCAAATTTTAGAGGACATTTAGTGAAAAACATATTTTGCAAAAATTCCAATTCCAGTAGGGGTATGCGTTTGCTCCGCGACGGCTAGTGTTATTTTGTGCTAGTTTTCCTGTTTCGGTCCAAGGCCTTTGGGTCTTGGGTCTAAGCTTTTCTATGTGTAAAATCACTTATACTTAGTCATTTTTCACCTCATATTATTTAAGACATTCCTCAAATCCCTCTCTAACACTTAGAAAAATATTTCACCCAAAATTCAAGTGTCCCAATCTCATTTGAGATCTAAGGATTTCATGCAAGCTTCAAGTTCTCAATCAAATCTTTATCAAGGAAGCCTCCAAAATTGAGGTATGCGTGTTTCAACCATTGGGTCCTTTCACCCATGGTGTCCGACCTACCTTTTTATACAAATTACATGTTTTCAAGTTGATTTACTTATGGGTATTCTTACTATGAACTTGATTATAAACTATGTTCAGGTTTTCATGAAATGTGGACTGTTTAACCATGTTTTGAGCAATGAATCTATGTTCTATGATAAGATTTGATAATGAGGGTGTTACCAAGTGTTGGTGGGCTGATTTACATTATGTTTTATCACATGATTCCACTCTTGAGTTGCATGATTTTGTACTAGTATTGCACACCCGCCAAATGTTTGATAAAATGTCCGATTATGAATTCTTGAGTTGTTGAAGTTCTAATGCATCACATATGAGTTAAGTGAAAATGATGTTGGGGGGTTTGTACCTCAATTGCCTCGGTCGGAGCTTAGTAGGATCGTGCAACCATGTTGAGGGTTTGTACCTCAATCGCCTCGCTCCGAGGGTGGTTAGCCCATGCAACCATGCTGGGGGTTTTGTACCTCGATCGCCTCGCCAAGGGGGTGGTAGGCCTTGGTCTCTATTATGATGGTCTCTTCTTACACATGTAATTGTCATGACCCAAGTCTAGGACCTAGACGTGACACGGCGCATGGGGAACCTGAAGGGACCCCAAACAAGCCTTTTAACATATCATTACACATCCTTGGTCGCGAACCAATAAAATACAACAAGAGTATGTAAATAGGGATAAATAGGACTAAGGGACAACTTTCATATCATAAACATCAAGATTCAAGAGAGAGTCAAAGCTCATAGCATAATACAAAACAGTGTTCAACAACACCTCTAAAACTTAGATACATACCGGGGGCCAAGACAAGCAACCGGGCTCACCCTCATAGTCAATATATACAAAAAATAAAGATAGTCTTAGAACATAGCATGAGATCATAAAAATCGTCCCTGAAATGGAGGACTCACCAAAGAGCTTGAGGGATATCATACTAGCCACGTGGAGGAGGATGATCAAGCAGGGATCCAGTCCCTACATGGTGACATCATGTAGGCATAGAGTATGTGTTAGTAAGTTTGAGGGGCGATCCATTTTTGGCTATCAAGAGATAGGCAACATAATCAAAATGCATAATGATAAGCAATAGATAGCATAATAACGATATGGCATGCATAGTCAATGATTAAGTAAAACATGATTACATATAATATAATACATGTGTAAGAAGAGACCATCATTATAGAACTCATAGTTTACCAAGGTACAAACCCCTTTGGTTGGTTGGTGGATCGTCTCACCCTACCACCCATGGTGATTGAGGTGCTAGCCCCTCAATTCGGTTACCAAGGTACGAACCCCTTGATTGGTTGGTGGATAGTCGCACCCTACTACCCCTGGTGTTTGAGGTACTAAACCCCCCAACCCGGTTTTCAAGGCACAGCCCCTTGATTAGTATCAAGGTACAAGCCCCTTGACATGGTTACCCAGGCTCTTAACCCCCCAAGTAAGGCATGGTCACTTTCCAACACTATATAGGAGGATTCGTATACATACATTCCTTTCATCATCATAAAGTCATTCATCTCATAAGACATACATTGGGCCTTCAATTCCTCAAAATACACTAATTGGACATTTTATAAAACACTTGGCAGGTGTGTTGTGCTAGTGTAAAATCATGCATTTCAAGAGAGGAATCATGCTAGAAAATTCAATGTAAAACCACCAACAGATACTTGGTAATACCCTCAAGCAATATACATCAAAACATGCTAAAACAATCACAATTTCATGAAACCCCAACATAGTGTGCAGTGAAATTCATAATAAGCAAGACCCATGAGTAAATCAACTTTAAATCATGCAATTTTAGGTAAAAGAAAGCTTGGGCATCATGGGTGAAAGGAACCCATGAAAGAAACCCACATACTTTGACTTTAGAGAATCCTTGAAGAAGATTCGAGATGGAGACTTGAAGCTTGAATGAGAACCTTAAGATCCGGATGAGTTTTTGGGACTTGAGATTTGGAGATGAAATATTGTCTAAGTGTTTGGGAATGTCTTGAATGATATGAGGGTGAAATAAGGCTATGTATAGGTATTTTTACGCATGAGAACACTTGCGCCCAAGATCCAAAAGTCTTGGATTGAGACAGAAAAACAATGCACAAAAGTACATAGTAGCACGCCCTTGGCATGTCACGCCAGGGGCGTGGATCGTCATTGGCAATCGTATTTTTTTGTGATTTTCAAATTTTGTTACGGTTGCTCTTAAATAGGAGTTAGACCTATTTCCCACTCAATTTGACCCCCTGAATAAGAATATAAAGTGGGATCTTTGATATCACGCACGAATTTTGAGATTTATGCAAATTACGATTCCTGGCACTTTCAAGGCACATTTTCGTGCACTTTTCTAGGTCGTTTCAGTTATATGTTCTATATAAGCATGTTTTACTTCAAAAATCATTCATGAATGCCATATTGTTACTATGCTCATCTATTGCCTATATGTACGCATTTTGCTTATGTTGTCAATCTCTTGTTGCACTACATCCTACATACTTAGTATATTTGAATATACCAACACATACTCTATGCCTACATGATGTTACCATGTAGGAACCGAAGCTCCAATTGATCATCTTCCTCCTCCCTATGGCTAGTACTATCTTTGAAGCAAGTCTGGTGAGTCCTTAACTCCGAGGAGGATATCTTTTGATCTTATGTTATGCAAAGACTCTCTTTCTTTTATTGTATGCTTTTGATTTTGAGGGTGAGCCCGAAAAGTTGTCTTGGCCCCCACTCAATTCTAAGATTAGAGGTATTTGTTGGACAAGTTATGTAATAATGCTTGAGCTTGACTCTTGTATGTTTTTAAGCTATGAAAGAGTCATTATCCCCTTTACCCTTATTTTATGTACTCTTGTTGTTTAATTGCTTCTGCGACCAAGGAAGTGTAATGATATGCTAATAGGCTTATTTCGGTCCCTTCGGGTTCCCCATTCGCCATGTCACATCTAGGACCTTGGTCCAAGTTGTGACAAAGATGGTATCAAAGCACTAGGTTGTTAATGGTCCTCGGCATCCAACATACTGCATCGATTAGAGTCTTATTCATGGTTGTAAAGTGCATCACAACTATGAGTAACAGGCTATGGGACGTCTTAGGAAATGTTTCCCTTCTTCATGGTCTATGTCATGCTATAGAAGTTAGGTAAATCTTTCCCTCTAACGAATGTTCTTTGCCATTTTAGATCATGCCTAATACAAGAGGAAGGAGAGCACGCACACCCGAGGAACAACCAGCTCCTCCCGCTCCTCAAGTAGCTCATGAGGATTCTAGGATGCTATCACCATGCTATCCCACACCATGATTAATCAAATCAACCAAGGGGCCCAAGCCCCTCATGCTTCTACACCGGCTTCATAGGTAAGAGACTTCACTAGGATGAACCCACCGGAGTTCCATAGGTCTAAAGTGGATAAGAACCCTCAAGAATTTATTGATGAGGTGCACAAAGTTTTGTCTATCATGGGGGTTAGATCGGAGGAGAAGGTGGACATGGCGGCATACTAACTCAAGGGGGTGGCTCAAATATGGTATGTCTAATGGAAAGCGGAGAAAGAAAACAACAATATCATTCTTTGGGAGGAGTGTAAGGCGGCATTTCTCAATCGGTTCTTCCCTCTTGAGCTTGAGAAGGCCAAAATGATGGAGTTCATGAATTTAAAGCAAGGATCTATGAGTGTGAGGGACTATGCCCTCAAACTCAACCATCTCTCCAAATATGCTCCACAATTTGTGCCGACCCAAGGTCTAGAATGAATAAATTTGTGTAGGGGTATCCGATTTGTCCCGCCTAATGACACATACCAAACTATTGGAAGGGGAGAAACTTAGAAAAAGAAGGAGTGGTGAGGCCAAAAGGGCCCATTTTGATGGTAAACTACAAAGTCTCAAAGGTGGCTAGTTTCATCAAGGTTAAGGGTCTTCTTGTGCTCCTAACAGAAGCTTTGCCAATGACAACCAAGGGTCCAAGGTGATGGTGAGGTGGTGCCTAATGCTACGTGTCCAAAATTTGGTAAGGGTCATAGCAGCCCATGCTTGAGGGATACTAATGCTTGTTATAATTATGGGGAGCTGGGGCAAAAGGCGATGGATTGCCCTAGTAACTGGAACAAAGGTAAGGATGTTCGTCCACAAGTTGCTAATGCAGTTCCTAGGGAGAGAGGTAGCCAACAATGTGGTTCCCCAAGGAACAATCGGTTCTATGCTCTCCAAGGGAAACCAGGGGTAGATGAGGTGCCCGATGTCGTCACCGGTATGTTATAAGTCTTTGACCTTGATGTGTATGCATTGATAGACCCAGGTGAAACTCTTTCCTTTGTTACTCCATTTGTTGCCAAAATGTTTCATGTTGAACCCAAATTCTTGTGTGAGACATATGAAGTGTCTACTCTCGTTGATACATCTATTATTGTTAGAAGAGTCTATAAAAATTATCCCATTTGTGTTTTACATAAAATATTGCCTTGTGATTTTGTTGAGTGGATATGGTGGATTTTGATGTCATTTTTGGGATGGATTGGTTGCATGCATACTATGTTCTATTGATTATAATACCCGTAGGGTCAAATTCCAATTCCCAATTGAACCCGTTCTTGAGTGGGAGAGTCATGATGTAGTGGTCAAGGGTAGATTCATTTCTTGCATTAAAGCTCATAAATTGATTTCTAAGGGGTATCTCTATCATCTTGTGAGAGTTAGGGATGTTGAGTCCATTGTCCTTCCTATAGAGTCAGTTTCGATGGTTAATGAGTTTCTTGATGTCTTCTCTAATGATCTTCCCAGTGTTCCTCCCGAAAAGAAAATAGATTTTGGTATAGACGTCCTTCCTGATACTTAACCCATTTCTATTACTCCTTATCGTATGGCCCCAGGCGGAGTTAAAGGATTTGAAGGAGCAATTGATGGATTTGTTGGAGGAGGGTTTTATTAGTCCTAGCAAATCAGCTTGGGGTGCACCGGTGCTATTTGTGAAGAAGAAGGATGGGTCCCTTAGAATGTACATTGATTACTGACAACTTAATAGAGCCACCATCAAGAATAAGTACCCTTTACCAAGGATTGATGATCTATTTGACAAACTTTAAGGGGCTAGTCACTTCTCTAAGATTGATCTTCGGTCCAGGTATCATCAAGTGAAAGTGAGGGAGTGTGACATTCCCAAGACAGACTTCCGAACTAGATATGGGCACTATGAGTTTGTGGTTATGTCTTTTGGGTTGACTAATGCACCGACTATCTTCATGGATCTTATGAATAGGGTATTTAAATCCTACTCTGATTTATTTGTGGTGGTTTTCGTTGATGATATTTTGATCTATTCCCATAGCAAGGAGGAGCATGTGAGTCATTTGAGGGTGGTGCTACAAAAATTGCGGGAAGAGAAGTTGTATGGTAAGTATGAGATATGTGAGTTTTGGTTGCAAAAGGTTGCTTTTCTAGGTCATGTGGTGTTGGTGGATGATATTAAGGTGGATCCTAGAAAGACAAAAGTGATTAAAAATTTTCCTAGACCTTTGACTCCATCAGATATTAGAAGCTTCTTGGGCTTAGTGGGTTATTACTGGAGGTTTGTGAATCGGTTCTCTTGTATTGCTTCTCCTATGACCATGTTGACTCAAAAGAAGGCTATATTGTGTGGACCGATGAGTGTTAAAGGACTTTCCAAACCTTGAAAGATAAGCGTGTCTCGACTCTTATCTTGTCACTTCCGGAAGGGTTAGAAGGGTTTGTTGTGTATTGTGATGCCTCAATAATTGGCTTGGGTTATGTATTGATGCAAAATGGTAAGGTGATAGCCTATGCTTCTAGACAACTTAAGGTGCATGAAAAGAATTATCCTACCTGTGATCTTGAATTAGCCGCCATGGTATTTGCTTTGAAAATTTGGCGTCATTATTTGTATGGAGTGCATTTTAATGTGTTTACCGATCATAAGAGTCTCCCATATGTGTTCAGCCAAAAAGATCTCAACTTGAGACAACGAAGGTGGTAAGAGCTTCTTAGAGATTATGATATAAGTGTGCGTTATCACCCCGGTAAGGCTAATATTGTGGTCGATGCTTTGAGTAGGGTGTCTATGGGTAGCCTAGCTCATGTTGATGATGGTGGCAAAGAGGTGGCTATAGTGGTCCATCCGTTGGCTAGGTTGGGAGTTAGGTTGGAGGAGGTTGACATTGGTGGTGTAGTGGTGGTTGATGGTTCCAAATCTTCATTGATTGAGAAAGTGAAGGCAAGGCAAGATCTTGACCCCACCTTGCTAGAATTGAAGGCCTTGGTGAGAGAAGGTAAGGTGGAGGTTTTCTCCCAAGGGGGAGATAGTGCCCTTAGGTACCGAGGTAGATTGTGTGTCTTGTGTTGATGACTTGAGAGATAATATTCTTGATGAGGCTCATAACTCCTCCTATTCTATTCACCCCGATTCTACCAAGATGAATAGAGATTTGAGGAAAGAGTTTTGGTGGGATGGTATAAAGAAAGACATTGCTAAGTTTGTTTTCGGTTGTCATACTTGCCAGTAAGTGAAAGCAAGCATCAAATGCCGGGTGGCCTAGCCCAAGATATAGAGATTCCAACTTTGAAGTGGGAGGGAACCAACATGGATTTTGTAGTTGGGTTGCCTAAGACTAGAAAGGGTTTTGATTCTATTTGGGTGTGGTTGATAAAATGACAAGGTCGGCTCATTTCCTACCGGTTAAGACTACTTATAGGGCTGAAGAGTATGCTAGATTGTACATTAATGAGTTGGTTAGGTTGCATGGGGTGCCTTTGTCTATCATTTCATATCATGGTGCTCAATTCACTTCACACTTTTGGAGGTCCTTCCAAAGGGGTCTCGGTACCAAGGTTAAGCTTAGTATGGCCTTTCATCCTCAAATGGATGGCCAACCCGAGAGAATTATCCAAACTCTTGAGGATATGCTTAGAGCTTTTGTATCGGAGTTTAAGGGTAGTTGGGATGACCATCTTTCATTGATTGAGTTTGCTTATAATAATAGCTATCATGAAAGCATTGGTATGGCTCCTTTTGAGGCCCTTTATAGTAGATGTTGTAGATCAACGGTTGGGTGATTTGAAGAGGGAGAGATGAATTTGTTGGGTCCAGATTTGGTTATGGAGGCCTTAGAGAAAGTTAGGTTGATAAGAGAGAGTTGAAAACAGGCCAAAGTTGTCAAAAGTCCTATGTCGATGTGAGGAGAAGGGATCTTGTAAGGTTGGTGATTGGTTCTATTTGAAGGTGTCACCCATGAACAGTGTGGTTTGTTTAGGTAAAATGAGTAAATTGAGTCCAAGATTTGTGGGTCCTTATAGGATGTTGAGGAAGATTGGTAAGGTGGCCTATCAGTTGGAGTTGCCTAGTGAAATGGACTTGGTTCGTCCGATCTTCCATGTGTCTATGCTGAGGAAGTGTATGGGTGACCCAAATGCCATTGTACCATTGGATGTTGTGGGTGTTGTTGAAGACAACTTGGCTTATGAAGAGTTTATGGTAGATATTTTGGATAGACAAGTGAAGAGGTTGAGGAACAAGGATGTAGCCTCCGTTAAGGTCCTTTGGAGGAATCAACAAGTTTAACGTACCACATGGGAAGCCGAGGTGGACATGAAAAGCAATATCCCTATCTCTTCAATTCTACTCAAGATAATATACTAATCTATGTCCCCTACATGATTTCAAGTCTTAAGTTTCAACCCTCATTTCATTTGCATACGTTCATGTTTGAATTGACAAATTCATGGTGATTTTTACACTTATGTTGAGATTTTTGAAATGATGTTTAAGTGCATTTTTGCATTCTTGTTTGGGCTGAAATTTATCTTGCTTACTTCTCTTATATAAGTTTCTTTGACATTCGTGGATGAATGTTCCCAAATGGAAGATAGTGAAACGACCCCAAAAAGTGCCCGGAAATGTGCCTCTAAAGTGCCCGTAATCGTAATTTCTATATATCTACAAATCTGTGCCTGATATCAAAAATCCAACTTCATATTCTTTTTCAGGGGGGAAATTGGGTGGAAAAATGGGTATAGCCCGAATTTTAGAGGACCCGTAGCGAAAAATAAATTTTGCAAAAATTCCAATTCCAATAGGGGTACGCGTTTGCTATGCGACGCGTGTGCCAGTTTTCCTGTTTCGGTCCAAGGCCTTTGGGTCTTGGTCCTAAGCCTTCCTATGCATAAAAGTTCCTATACTTGGTCATTTTTCAACCTCATATCATTCAAGACATTCCCCAAATTCCTCTCTAACACTTAGACAAATATTTCATCCAAAATTCAAATGTCCCAATCTCATTCCAGATTTAAGGATTTCATTCAAGCTTCAAGTTCTCAATCAAATCTTCATCAAGGAAACCTCCAAAGTTGAGGTATGTGCGTATTCATCCATTAGGTCCTTTCACCCATGGTGCCCAACCTTCCCTTGTCCAAATTATACATGTTTTCAAGTTGATTTACTTATGGGTATTCTTACTATGAACTTGATTATAAACTATGTTGGGGTTTTCATGAAATGTGGACTGTTTAAGCATGTTTTGAGCTATGAATCTATGTTCTATGATGAGATTTGATGAAGGATTTTAATTTATCTTGCATGAGGGTGTTACCAAGTGTTGGTGAGTTAATTTACATTAAGTTTTCTCACTTGATTTCACTCTTGAATTACATGAGTTTGTACTAATATTGCACACCCGCCAAGTGTTTGATAAAATGTCCGATTATGGATTCTTGAGTTGTTGAAGGCCTAATGCATGGCATATGAGTTAATTGACTTTATGATGATTAAAGGAATGTATATATGTGTTGATTGCATGAATAGTACCTATAGTGTTGCATGTTGACCATGCCTCATTCGGGGGGTAGTAGGCCCGAGCAACCACGTTGGGCGGTTTATACCTTAATTGCCTTGCTTGAGGGGTAGTAGGCCGTGCAACCACGTTGGGGGATTTGTACCTCTATCGCCTCATCAATGAGGTGGTAGGCGTTGGTCTCTATTATGATGGTCTCTTCCTACACATGTAATATGTTCTATATAAGCATGTTTTACTTCAAGCATCATTCATGCATGTTATATTGTTACTATGCTCATCCATTCCCCAAATGCACGCATTTTGCTTATGTTGAGAATCTCTTGTTGCATTGCATCCTACATACATAGTACAATCGAATGTACTAACACCTACTCTATGCCTACATGATGTTACCATGTAGGAACCGGAGCTCCACTTAATCATCTTCCTCCTCCTCATGGCTAGTACTATCTTTAAAGCAAGTCTAGTGAGTCCTCAACTTCGAGGACGATATCTTTTGATCTTATGTTATGAAAAGACTCTATTTTTTTATTGTATGTTGTTGACTATGGGGCTGAGCTTGGAAAGTTGTCTTGTCCCTTGCTCAATTCTAAGATTAGAGGTGTTGTTGGACAAGTAATGTAATGATGCTTGAGCTTGACTCTCTTGATTCTTGTATGTTTTTAAGTTGTGAAAGAGTCCTTAGCCCTTTTATCCTTATTTTGTGTTCTCTTATTGTTGTTTAATTACTTCCGTGACCAAGGATGTGTAACGATATGCTAAGAGGCTTGTTTAGGGTCCCTTCAGGTTCCCCATTCGATGTGTCACGTCTAGGCTGTAACATCCCACACCTTAAATGTACTTGTCCTATGCACAAGAAACATGATATAGCTTTGTCATATTAGCGCCTATTTCTAAAAGTGCTTGAATCTCATATTAGAGGGCGATATGTATGTCTAACACTTAAGAGGGTCTAGTATATACAAGTTTTAAGTCAAATTGAGGAGATCGCAGCCTTAAACAAAGTGAGAGAATTGAGGTGCTTGCAGGACTTAGGAAGCTAGAAGGTGAGTCACCTACTTGCTAAGTTTAAACTTGCTAGCTAGACGGAGACGAGGCCGGACACCGAATTTGTCCAAGTCCAATAATGAAGAAAGTCTATGTTAAGGGTGTAACTTGACCCCATATTTTAGCATCGTAAATGGAAAATATTTACAGCCCAAGAATAATAGGAAAAGGGCCCAAGTATATCACATCTTAATTAATGATTTAGGCCCAAACTAAGTAAGGAGAAAGGGGAAAAATGGGCAGCCAAGGCCCATCAGTTTGCAATCCAATAAGTCCCAAGTGAAAGGGGCAAAATGATACATTACTAACTTGATAAAATAAGTCCTAAAATGTAAAAGAAAGTCGGCCAAAGTAATCCTTTAAAAGGGGTTACAAGCAGCACCTTCAAGTCATTCTTAGACCTGGAAAATTTCAGCTTTCACAAAGGTTCTTTGTTATTCTTTCTTGACTTTGTAAAGAAGCCACAAGAAGCTTTTAGGGTTCATAAGGAGGCCCTCAACCTTGAAGGTAAAGTTAAGTGATTATAGTTGTGTATTTAGTAAGGTTTCTTCATGAAAAACAAGAGACTGTGTTGGTTAGGTATATGCTGAAACTTTTGGACAACATGTGTTCCAAGGGTTGTTGTATACTTTTCTTGTTTATTTGGGACCTTTTCTCTTCTTGGTTGGCCTGATTATGAAAGAAGGTTGCTTTTACTAATTTGTTTCAGTTTTATAATGATGTATAAAGGTCGCTGCACTATTTGGTTATACGTAAACAATCGAGGTTTAACTTGTTATCCTAATTGTGTTGTTGGTAGAAATTGTGGGCTGATTGATTGAGGACTATGGTCTCACGTCCTCCACCTATTTTGAGGACTATTGTTGAACTATTTTAGGACTATTTTTATGTATAAATATTGTGGGAATAGTTTGGTTGAAGTTGGTAAAGGTTTGGAATTGTTGACGTCGTAATGTAGCAAAGAGACGTAGTGTTATGTTTTCTACTTGTATGTTGTGTATAATTATTATGTGTTGTGCCTTGTGAGTTGTTGTAAGACTGCTAAGAGTATAAAACAAGCTATACATTACATATGCATAAGAATGATTATTAGAAAATACGACTATAAGTGGAAAGGTTGAAAGAATGCCTTTGGGTCGCTAAATACAAGCTTGCTGCCCATATGTTACTTTTTATAAGATTGGACTGCCAAGAAGTGTTACTTAGCTACTAATACCAGTCTTATTGCCTACTCTATTATAGATAAATATTTGGAGTAAAAGGAGGTTATTTTGAGGTAATAGCGAGGTGGTATAACGAGATATGTAAGGCTACTCGATTTTGTATTACTTGGCATGAAATCTAGATTCTTCCTTGGCACATAAGGGCGCTACCAACTCCGACATAACTATTAACCGTGTCTCCACTCTTTCACATGTTCATATGCTCCCATACATAGTCACCTTCAAATCTGCATACATATGTAGATACCAAGTTACATAGGTTCTTGTTGCTAAATAAAGTTCACGAGTTGTTTCATCTCATACGCATTTCATTATTTGTGTAACGTACTCTTTTCACTGTCATATTGTCTTGTATGATTATTTACATGTCACATGCTACATCTACAGTCCTACAGCTCCAATATTATGATCACCAAAAGAATCATCTCAAAGGTAATTGAAAGGTAAAGTATATTTCTTCTTGATGGGTGGTAACCTGAGGGGTGGAAGAATCACCTAGCCAGGATCGATTCTATCACGGGGGGTAGTCCAAGGGGTGAAAGGAAAAGCCTAGCCAGGGCTGATCCTGATATAGATTTACCACTGTTTAGTTGGTCATTTGTATTACATGTTGTGAACAGATTATACAGTAAAAGTAAAGTAATAAAAAGAACATAAAGTACATGATCCCACAGTATAACTAAAGGTGGTCTCTTAGCCTACACCAGTGCATAGTTTCATTCGAGTTGTTACTTCATATATAGTATTTCCTACCTTACATATTTAGTACATTATCTCATAATGGAACCCCTTAGGGGGGGACCTGCATTTCATGTTGTACGAATAGGTTCTAGTAGCTTTCCCCAGTAGGAGTACAGGATATCTAGCTACTGTTACCAAGCTCCAGGTTGCTTCGGAGCTTTGTGTGTCTAGAGCTTATATTTTTGTATTGTATAGTTAGTTGAGGTGGCGCCTGTCCCGACCCTTTTCAGATACTTTTCCTTATCTAGAGGCTTTGTAGGCTATGTAAATTAAAGTGAGGTCATGTCTTGTACTTTAGACAACGTGGCCCCAACAGCCTAGTCATATGCATTTCTATTTGGCTCGTTATTACTGTTTACTTTCTTAAAAGCATGTTGAATGTAGAAAGGCCTTATAATAAGTATGGAAAGCACGTGGATGCAGGTTGGTCTCCCGAGGCTTATCGGCAATGGATGCCAGTCTGCCTTAACAGGACTTTGGGCGTGACATAGGCCCTAGGTTCGGGTCGTGACACCAATGTTGTCTTCGTCTATCGAAGCACAGATTCATTTTATGTATGGCATCAAGTTTTTGCTGATAAACTCAAACCAAAATCTTGCCGGAATATTCATCTCTTTATTTTCAATAATAGCTCCCTCTCCTAACCACGAGGGAGCAGGAAACCCAATCATTCGAGCCAACCAAGATTTCATGTCATCAAGTGTTTGAACCTTCACCATCTCTTCCATGTCATTTTTATCTATGTGTATACATCCCAGGACATCATTGATATTAGTCTGACTGCATAGGACTTGCACACACCGAACTTCTACAGTATCAAAGGGTTTGAGCATTGACTTCACCCTATTTTTGTTCTTTGGAATGGCCCTAACATAGGCCTTATAAAATTCATGGATCAAGGTAGGTACATATGGATCCGAGGTTTGGTGAACATTTGGAAGTTGTGGAATTTGAGAGTCTCGCAAACCTTTGGATACCTATCAATTACTCCATCAATGGACAATTGTTTCTCCTCCAGGATTGTTGGCTTTCCTTTTTCTCCTGAGCCTGTTCAGGTGTCATGTGGTGGTTATTTCCTGGATCTTTAGAAATGTTTGAAGTAGAGGATCATTAATAGCTTTTTTTATGGCCTCACTCCAGTTCCTTTTTGGACTTGGCTCCGAAGTAGGCCTCTTAGAAGGTCTGGATCTTTCTTCTTCATCCTTTGAACTAGTCTAGGTTACATTGAGTGGTTCCTTCTTATCACTGGTGGTTTCTCGATGTTCACCTACTTTCCTTTTACTCTTTCTTTGCACCTCTTCTTGAGGTCGCTGAGCTCTTCATTCTGTTCTTTTGGTAGCTATGATAAATCTCCTAGCTGCTCTAGATCTATGTCGAGTAACCTGCTCCTTGTGTTCACCCATTCCTGCACCACAATAAGCTCCAAATATCTTGTGAAAGGCATTTATAAAGCAATCAGGTGCAAGAATTGATCATAAGAGAAAAATTCTAGGTAGACAAGATATTTTGACCATAGAACATATTCAGCGCTACACTGAACTGATTCCGAGGTCAAAACAACCATCGTCTTTTTGCACCGTTTTCAGACTTTAGGCCACTACTACTTTCTACGATACTCATTCACAATCAGCAGTATGCCAAATTTATTCGGCAATGAAAGAGGTTCATCACCGAAAGTTGCACCAATCACCCATGAAGATTAATCAATTAAGGCGGTGCATGTGACAACTAGTCATATCCGAGTTCGCTTTGGCAATCAAAATGACCTTCGCCTACAGTGACTAGCATAGCCCTTTATCCATTCACTCAAAATTCAACTTTTTCCATAGACAACTTGGATGAAAGCCACACACTAACCCATCATAACACATCAATGCATGTTCAACTATTTGATTATCACTATCACATGGTTTCCATGGCTATATACTCAATCAAGTAACGACTTACCCTTAAGAATGATATCACCTAATCTATCATACGGCAAGTTCAAATCACTCAAAGGAGATTAAGGATTAGTCAGACTTTACCCAATAGCCTATAGGAACAATCAATCTAAATAAGCAAGCATTTTCAAGAACACATTCATATGGTCATGGCACTATCTCAATTTGCCACAACCCCAAAATGGGCGTGATGGCACTCGTCTTATCCCACCCAGACAAGTCAGCCTACAACCCAACTATAACATTAAAAATGCGGAATTA